>PVJI01019176.1:0-31632 GCA_004026765.1 Micronycteris hirsuta
CATCCATCCATCCATCCACTCATCCATCCATCCATCCACCCACCCATCCATCCATCCATCCACTCACCCATCCATCCAAACATCCATCCATCCTTCCAAAGTAGATCACTATGCTCAAAGCTCAGTTTTCCAATTGGAAGAGAGGTCAAGTGTTAGCCAGTCACAGGAAAGGGCCCTGCAGGGGGCACCCATTCAGGAAGGGGCACCTAAGGGGTGGGCGAACTGCTCTTTTAGACACTGGCCTCTGGGGACTCTCCCAGAGCCCTTGACCCGCAGAGACTGGGAGGGCCTATGCAGACACCCCTGGTCTCACCCACGCACAGTGGCTGGGGGCCTGCCCTGGGCCTGGGGGGCGTCGGAGGAGGGGAGGCCAGCGCCTCGGTCAGCAAACTTCCGTTCTGCTCTTGCCTGAGGTCATAGGGGCTCAGTTCATGGTGCACCCAGAATCGCTGATCCTTCCCTCCTCCCGCTCCCGCTCCCGAGCAGCGAGCACTGTGCCCTTCCCGGTGCCCACCACGGCCCTGCCCGGGCTGCCCTCCTCGCGAGCCCTCTGCTCCGCCAGGCAGCTGACTTGCGGCAGCGGGGAGTGCCTGCCCCCTGAGTGGCACTGCGACCTGCGGCCCAGCTGCCAGGACGGCTCGGATGAAGACGGCTGCAGTGTGTGCATGGCTGGGGGACACCCCTGCGGGCCCCGCCCCAGGGCGAGCCCCTCTGAGCCGGGCCCCCCGCCCCATCCCCCTGCAGCGGACTGCAGGCCGGCGCCCTGGTCCGGCTGGAGCCATTGCAGCCGCAGCTGTGGCCTGGGTGTCACCTTCCGGCGCCGGGAGCTGCTGCAGACACCCCTGCCCGGGGGCAGCTGCCTGCCTGACCGACTCCGCAGCCAGTCCTGCTTCGTGCAGGCCTGCCCAGGTAACCGGCACCCCGGGTGGGACACCTGCGGTGGGTTTCCATCAGAGATCTGCACCAGGGAAGTGTCCCTGCTCCCTCCGGGACTCTAGGAGGACAGCCTGCTCTGATGTCACAGCCTCCCACCTCCACAGGGCTGGTCAGGAAGGCTGCCCCGACCCTGCCCTCTTGCTGCCCGAGTGGCCCTGGCCAGGCCCCTGACATCCCCACCTGTGGGCGCTAGAGTAACAGGCGCTCCCACCTGAGGGAGAGTAGCAGGCGGAGCCGCTTGTCCTGGGCCCCTGGCTCAATGGCCTTGTAGGCCTTCTGTTCTGTGGGTCCCCTACCCTGCCACTGCATTGCGGAGAGGGGTCTCTCTTCAGCCCCCACATATGGCCTCCTAATCTGGCTTCAGGCTGCTACCACCAGGGGGCGCCCTGCTCCAGCCCTGGTCCAGCCCTTTCCCAGGTCCCCACACCCACGAGCGATTTCCTGGGACAGGAGAGGAAGCCGTCGAGTCCCCGGGTACTGCCTGAGGTTGCCCCGCTGGTGGCTGTCCAGGCTCCTCTCTGCTCGGCCACCTGCTCTCTCTAGCACCGTCCAGGTTGCCGTGGGACTGTCTGATCCACCTCCACTCTTCCCTCCCTGCAGTCGCTGGGGCCTGGACCACGTGGGAAGCCTGGGGACCCTGCAGCGCCTCTTGTGGGGGCGGCCATTGGAGTCGCCGGAGGAGCTGTGAGGACCCCCGCCCAAGAACAGCGATGCCCCCTGCCCCAGGGACTCCCAAGAGAGGACACCATGTGGCTTGCAGACCTGCACAGGGGACACAGGTAAGGGGAGCTGGGCGGGGACGGAGCGTGGGACCCCGTGGGGTGTCTCTGGGCCTCCTGGCGCCCACCTCACCTGGCGCCTGTCTCCCGCCAGACTGCGGGATGGGCCGTGTGCCCGTCAGCGCCGAGCTGTGTCAGAAGAAGCTAGTGCCCCCTTGCCCCGCCTCCTGCCTGGATCCTGAGGCCAACAGAAGCTGCGGGGGGCACTGCCTGGAAGGTGAGGCACCCCTAGCCAGCAGGGGCGCTGCAGACAGAACCCTCGGGGGAGGGTGGGCGATCTGCCCATGCCCACCCTCCCTCCCTCGGGCTCTAGCCCCCACACTCGGAACTGAGTGCCCTCTCCCTACACCCCAGGATGCCGCTGTCACCCCGGGCTCCTCCTCCATGACACTCGCTGCCTGCCACTCTCCGAGTGCCCCTGCCTCGTGGGCGGAGAGCTGAGGCAGCCCGGGCTTTCCTTCCTCCTGGACAACTGCAGCTGATGGTGAGGGGAGCGCTCCCGTGGGCAGGGCCTGGGGTAGGGGACAGCCTCCTCCCCAGCCCTGGCCTCTCACCCTCTCTCTCCCCTGCAGCGTGTGTGAGAAGGGGGCACTGCTCTGCAAACCGGGGGGCTGCCCTGTGCCCTGTGGCTGGTCAGCCTGGTCCTTCTGGGGTCCCTGTGACCGCTCCTGTGGCTCCAGAGTGAGGGCCAGGTTCAGGTGTGCAGGACAGAGAGACAGGAACACGGGAGAAGGGCGGGAAGGGGTGTGGTGGAGGGGGCAGCTCACCGAGCAGGGCCCCTGGTGGTGGGAGCACTGCAGGGGGAGTGTGGTAGTTGGAGGGCGGATGGACAGATGAAGAAGGCAGGAAGGAGGGGCAGGGAGAGGAGGGGCAGCTGCCCAGGCTGGCCCTCTCCCCAGGTCTCCCTCCAACTCTCCAGCTGCTTCTGGGGGTGCCCCTTGTGAGGGCCACACGCAGGAGCTGCAGGCCTGCCACACAGAGTGCGGGTCAGGTACAGTTGGGTCACCGCCCCTTCCGACGCCTGCCCGGGGAACCCGGCGGGATGGGCGTGGGTGTCAGCCCTGGAACTCACCGGCCTTGATGTGTGGGGCTTTGGTGAGAGGCCAGGGCGCCGGCGGCAGCGACCTCCCGACACACAACCCAGCTGCCATGAACAGGCTGCCTGGGGGGACCAGGGCGTGGGGGCAGGGCTGAACCCACCAGCGGTGGGTGTTGGGCTTGGGGAGGCGGTCAGGAGCACTCAGAGGCCAGACGGCGGTGCCCAGGTGCCCCTCAAGCAGAGCCAGTGCCGGCAGAGGTGCCTGGGTCTCACCGGTGTGCAGGGGAGAGGGCAGGAGAGTTGGGGGGCAGGTGTGGGCCCAGGGGCTTTGGGCCAGGCTCTTGCAGCAGGGGACAGAAAGGGCCAGTGGAAAGTGGCCGCTGGCGAACTGCCAGGGGTCCGCGGGCACGCTGCAGCCCCCAGCACTGAAGCTGTATGAAGGACAGTGGTTTAGAAGGCTCTGGCGGAGTTGATCTGGGAGGAAGCGTGAGGCCGGGCAGTGGCCATGTCGAGGCGGGGGCCTCGGGGAGCAGAGTAGTGCTCCCTGTACTCACGAGATGGGTCCTGGCCTGGCTCCGTAGCTTCTCCGACCTGAGCCAGCTCCCCGAGCTTCCCCAGCCCTGCCGGGACCATCTCCAGCAGGCCTGCCCTGTCCTCCCCAGAGGCACTGGACTGGACGCCATGGACACCCTGGTCTGCCTGCTCCCGGAGCTGCCTTGCCCCTGGAGGGGGCCCAGGCTGGCACCATAGTTCCCGGCTCTGCCCCAGCCTGGAGGACATGCCCTGCCCAGGGGAGGCCACTCAGGAGGAGCCCTGCAGTCCCCCTGTGTGCCCAGGTGTGCCCCTGCCTGTCCCTGGGGTGGCCTGGGTGCCAGGGTGGGGTGAGGAGCAAAGGAGAAGAATGACCCCTCGGTCAGGGTCTAAACACCTGGGGAGGGCGGAGACACACCTGGCTAGTGTCCCAAAGCTCCTCCCCACACAGAAAGCCCAGCCTGAGATTAACAGGGTGGGCCTGGCTTGACGGAGTGAACCTGGCTCTTCCGGACAGTGCCAAGCGCCTGGGGTCTTTGGGCCCCCTGGTCCCCCTGCTCAGCCCCCTGTGACGGAGGCATCCAGACACGTGGGCGCAGCTGCTCTGGCCCGGCTGCCGGGGACGCCGAGTGCCAGGGACCCCACAGCCAGACCAGGGACTGCAACACCAGCCCTGCACAGGTGCCGGTCCCCTCCCCATTCTCCCGCCCACTCCCAGGGATTCCGACCTTTCCCAGCCCCCACCTTCGCACACCACTGACCTCTGGCCCCAGAACCAGCAAGTCCTTGAGATGAGAAAGACTTTGCTGGATTCCCTGAGCCTCCTCCAGCTCCTACCTACTGGAGACCAGGTACCCGCTGTGGCCCAAGGGAGGGGACCTCTTCCGGCTTCTCAGTGCTGTTGACAGGCTGTCACCAGTCACCTGACGCAGGTTGCCCTCTGCCTCTCCATCCCGGACCCCTCCCTTCACCCCTGCTGAGACCGGCCCTGTCTTCCCATCCAGCCCAGTGCCCAGGGGACATGGTGTTCTGCTCAGCTGAGCAGTGCCGCCAGGAGGGGGGTCCGTGCCCTCGGCTGTGCCTGGCACAGGGCCCTGGGGTGCAATGCACCGGCTCCTGTGCCCCCGGCTGCGCCTGCCCCGCTGGCCTCTTTCTGCACAACGCCAACTGCCTGCCACGCACTCAGGCGTCTCTACGAACCGGGAGCAGTGGCTCTGCTGGACTCCTGTAACAACTGGTAGGCCACTGGTGTCAGGGTAGGGGTGGGGGACGGTGGGGCTGAGGCTTGGTGGCCCCAGAGATGGGCAGTGTGGACTCGTATGCACTGGGGGGTGTGGGAGGGTGTGTTCAACATGCCTCCGTGGTGCCGGGCCCCGGGGCTCTGCGAAAACCAGCGTGAATGAGATACTGTCGGGTCTGTAAGGGGTTGTCGTGCCCATTTGACTTATGGGAAGACCGAGGCTCAAGATAAGTGAAGAGATTTATGATAGCACTAGAGCCTGGGGAGGGGCTTTTAACTTCTCCTTCAGTTACTTCTGCGTCTCTTTCCTGAATATAAACCACCTCGGATCCCCCTGATTTCTGCTCAGAAACCTCCAAGCACCCAGTACTCAAAGCTGACACCAGGCCCTGCCAGCAGAGGGCACCCTAACTCCACTTTCTTTGCTTACTCTCCTTTAATGCCATTTCATGGTCCTCATTTTCCTTTTCAATTGTGAACACCTGGCCCCTTCCCCAATTCTCCCCTTCGTCCTTCCCCCACTCTGCCCCTTTCTCTTTTGCTTTTTCCCTCCCTCGTATTACTTTTCTTTGTCCAGTGGGCTTTAAAACATTTATTTGAGAAAAGTAAAAGGGAAGGAAAGCACACCGTTTTCCTCCCCAGGAATCTCAAGTCAGGACCTGCTCTCTCTGAATCGCTCCCACCTGGCCCTGAAAAGTCATTCAAAGTCCTATCCAAACGGTGTTTAATGACCACAAAGGCCAGGGCATCAGGGAGCTCCGGGGGGCTGGGTTCTGCTCCTGGTGAGAATCCCGGGTCATGAGTGAAATGGGTGTAGGACCCGGGGCACCCCGCGTTCCTGCCCAGACCCTCGGTTTCTGTTGTGCGCGGTGGACGTGGTGGCCCGGTCGCCTCCCCCGGGGAAGATTCCCAGAGCTCCAGGGGCAGGGGCTGACCTTGGCCGTGACGGGCTCTCTCTCCGCAGCACCTGTGTCTCTGGTGAGATGGTGAGCACCTTGGAGAGCTGCCCAGGTACCAGAAGGGCCCCACTCAGAGAGCAGCCCTGGGGTTCCTCAGTGGTGGCCTCGGGAAGCCGGGGTCCGGGCACAGTCTTCACACCTACTGAGCCCTTTTCTCGCCCCCAACCACACAGTGGCCTGTGGCTGGAGCCCCTGGACCCCGTGGACTCTCTGCAGCCGCAGCTGCAACGTGGGGACCTGGAGGCATTTCCGGGCGGGCGCTGCGCCCCCAGCTGCCTTCGGGGGGGCTGCATGCCAGGGTCCCAGTATGGAGGCCGAATTCTGCAGCCTGTGGCTGTGTCAAGGTGAGCGCTGGGACCGAGGACTCGGGACCCTTCAGACAGGAGCTGAGAACACTCCCAGTCAACCCCCACCCCCGGCACCCGAGAGAGTCGCAAAGGCCTTTTCTAAGAGATGCCACAAAAATGTGGTCCCCAGGGAGCCCTGAGTGGGGACCACCCTGGAGACCAGCCCTCTCCGGGTTGAATCCTGGGGCCTCAGGAGAAGGGGGAGGTCCCCTGGAGTGGGATAAGGGAAGGGAAGGGTGCTCTAGGGTGTCTGGGATCCAGGGGCAGACAGTGCCTGGGTGTGTAGTGGGCAGGAGGCGGTGGGCTGGGTGTGGGAGGGCAGGGCCTGCCATGACCAGGGGCCTCTCCAGGTCCCGGGAGGGAGTGGGGCCCCTGGTCTCCGTGCTCCGTGCCCTGCGGCGGTGGCTTCCGGAACTGTACCCGAGGCAGTGGCCCGAACAGCCCCGTGGACTTCTCCACCTGCGGCCTGCAGCCCTGTGCAGGTGAGGGCTGCCCCGGGCACCCGCCCCTCCACTGGTCCTCAGTTCTCACCCCCACCTGACCCAGGGCCCTGTCAACCCCTCCCTGTCACCCCCGGATCCCTCTCCCTGAGCCCCTGTGCAGTCCTGTGACCTCCCTGGCTGTACCAGAGCTGAGCTGGGTTGGGCTGTCAATTTCCGTGTCCCCAGGGCCAGTGCCTGGCATGTGTCCCAGGGACAAGCAGTGGCTGGACTGTGCCCAAGGCCCTGCCTCTTGCGCGGAGCTCAGCGCCCCCGGAGGGACTAACCAGACCTGCCAGCCTGGCTGCTACTGCCCCCCCGGGATGCTCCTGCTGGTGGGTGTCCTCCCTGCTGGTCTCCCGGGGCCTGGGGACTGTGATGGCAGGGAAGAGGCAAAGCCAAGGGTGTGGAGCTGGAGACAGGGGTGCCTGCAGAGGATTTGGTACACCTGACTTTGAGGAGACAGCACTGAACTCGGGGGGCAGGGGCGGCTCAGCTCTGCCAGCAACCAGCAGGTGACTTGGACAAGTCGCGTTCATGTCTCCCAGGCTTGTTTTTCCATTTGTGAAACAGTGGTAGGTCTAGGAGGCCTTTCTGATTCATGCCTGCTTGAGCGCTCTGTCCTCTTATGTTACGGCTAGTTATTTACTGAGCGCCTACTGCATGCTCGGTTTTGGGCTATGTTGTCGGGAAAGGGCAGGGGCTACCCCCACAAGACCTCCAGTCTGGGGAGAGCTGATGCAGAGCCTGTAGAATGAAGACAGAGCCATCCACACACAGACAATGAGCTTTGCAAGCTGTAGAACTGCAGACTGGCAGGGGCTGAGTCAGTCATGGCGGGCTTCTTGGAGGAGGTGGTCCTGACTTGCCATTCACGATTGGAGGGTGATGGAAACCAGGGCTGGGAAGCTGGAAGATGTGGCAGGGGTGCTGGAATTATAGGGGTCTGGGTTCAAATTAGGCTCTTCCGCTAGCAGCTCTGGGATGTTGGCCTGAGTACTCTCGTGCCTCAGTTTCTTCTTTCGTAAAATTGGGGTAGTAATGTATTCAGTCATCCGAGTCCCTAAGATGGTGAAGTTCTTTCACAGGGTCTGGCCCGCATACTCTGTACCCCTGACTTTGAACCATGTGCTTCCAGATGGCTGCTTTTTAAATTTTTTTTTAAGATTTGAGATACTAGTAACTTTTGTCCAAACTCCCTGTGCACATAGTTTTATGTTTTTTTTTTTTTCCTGACGGAAGTGTGGGGGTCGCCGTGCGGATTGTGCCTGTCCTACTTTGTCAGCCGGTTTCCTCAGCATTCCCTAGCACAGCCACGCAGCCTCCCACTGGAGATGGTCTTTCCTCTCGGAAACTGGGGCTCTGCGCCCTCCCCCCACGACGGGAGGGGGAAAGGACGGGCGTTGGTGGCAGGCGTGGGGATACTGTTGGAGGGTGGGGATCTGAGAACGGGCTGCTGCGCTCTGACGGGGCAGGGGGGAGCCCCCGGGCCAGAAGCTGGGAGATGATGGCGGGGTTTGGTTTCCAGAACAACGTGTGCGTGCCCACCCAGGACTGCCCCTGCGCCCACGGGGGCACCTCCACGCCCCGGGCAGTGCTGTGCTTCGTCCCTGTGAGAACTGGTGAGCCCCCTCCCCGTGCCACGGCCCTGTAACCCCTGAGGACCCCGCTGTCCCTCCTCAGCAGCAAGGGCAATAGCTCCCAGTGAGGCAGGGAGACAGACGCCTCCTTCCCGTGGGCACCGTGTCCCGCTCTCCGAGGCCAGGCCTGCGCGCGCCTCCCCCACAGCCTCCCCAGTCTTCTCTCCTCCCACCTGGGCCACTCTGCTGGGGCGGCCGCTCTGGAGACTAGAGTCCAAGATGGAACGGTCCCCCGAGTGTCCCCGAGGGCTGTGAGGGTCCCCTCCTGTCCTGTGTTTGCCGGCCGGCCCTGGCTGGCTGCCCGCTGTATCGCTCCCATCTGTCCTCACCTGGCCGTCTTCTCCCTGTGCCTCCCTCTGTGCACGTCTGCCTGCCTCAGTTTCCCCTTCGTACAAGGGCACCTGCCGGATTGGACTAGGGCCCACCCCAGACCTCATTGGGACTTGATGACCTTTGTACAGATCCTATCTCCAAATCGGGCCACACTCTGGGGGTTGGAGCTTCAAACAGGAATGGGGGGACGCAGGCTGCGACAGACCCCGAGCCCCTGCTGCTCTTCCTCCAGCTCCTGCGTCTCCGGGCTCATCAGCAACTGCACCTCCTGGCCCTGTGAGGAGGGTGAGACAGGGGCCCATCCTGACCCTCCCTCCCGGGATTGCTACTGCTGGAGTGGCCTGTGCTGGGGCCGTGGAAGGACCGTCCTCACAACAAGTCAGGGGCAGGGAGGGGGCTCCCTACGTCCCCTCTCTGCACTCCCAGGTCAGCCTGTGTGGTCGTCCTGGACCCCGTGGAGTGGGTGCGGCCTCGTGTGGCACTGCCCAGCGCCACTGGCACCGCTTCTGCGCCAGGCTCCCAGGCGTGACGCTGCTGCCCCCACGGGCCTCGCCCACGCCTCTCTGCCCCGGTCCCGAGGCTGAGGAGGAGCCCTGTGTCCTGCCGGCGTGTGACCGTGAGTCCCCGTGCAACCCAGCGCGGTCCCTCCGAGCCCTGGGGATGATCACCACCGTGCACCAGTTGCCCCTCGGCCCCAGCCAAGCCAGCCCCCACATTCCTTCCTCTGCTGCCCCCCCCCAGGAGCTGGGGGCTGGGGTCCTTGGGGGCCCTGGTCCAGCTGTAGCCGGAGCTGTGGGGGAGGCCTGCGGAGCCGCACTCGAGCCTGCGACCAGCCCCCACCCCAGGGCCGGGGGGATTACTGCGAGGGGCCTCGGGTGCAGGGGGAGGCCTGCCAGGCCCTGCCCTGTCCAGGTACCTGCCAGACGGGGGTGAGGGGCAAGCGGCAGAGGCAGAGAAGCTCCAGAAGGCTTTACGGGAGACAGGCCAGCTCTGTGACTCACCCAGTTCTCGGCCCCTCCTGTCCCCTCAGCCGCAGTGACCAACTGCACCTCCATCGAAGGGGCCGCCTTTAGCCCCTGTGGCCCTCCGTGTCCTCGCTCCTGTGATGACCTCGTGGTGAGTCCAGGCCCCCTGGCACACCCACCTGTGCTCTGATCCCCAGGGTAACTTTGAGGGAAGGCGGGGCGGGGCAGCCCAGCGGTGGCAGCAGGAACGGGGTCAGCGCCCGCCAGGCAGTTCCCCCTTGTCCCCGGACAGTCTCGGGCAGCCCTAGTCCGCCTTACAGCCGGCGTTGTTCAGTTCAAACATTTCATTACAAAACCAGCATGAGCACATGGGACTCACCCCGTTCTACCCCCTGAAGCCCCAGGAGCACGCCAGTGCACAGACACTGAGTGTGCGGGTGCATGTGCGTGCGGGCACGTGTGTGAGCGCCTGGCCAGGACCATGGACAGGGCTAGCGGCAGTGCAGACGGGCGCCTGTCCCGTGGAGGCTGCGTTGTGGGCCTGGCCCAGGGCGGGCAGGGAGGAGGGGGAGGAGGGGTGTGCCTGGCTCCCGTCTCCTGCAGAGGGTCCCAGCTCTTCCCCAAACAGCCACTCCCCAGTTCCTTGCTTCCCGAGCGTCGACCCAGGTTTCCCACTGAGCCTCCCCTCCCCGGAGGGGATGAGGCAGAAGCTCCAATGGTGACGAAGGACACTCGGGCACGGACTGTTGAGGACCCACTGACTGAACCGTGCCTCTGCGTGCCTCCCTGGGGCACCCCTCTCTGCCCCGATGCCACTGACCAGAGCCCCCCTTGTGGTTCCCCAGCACTGCGTGTGGCACTGCCAGCCCGGCTGCTACTGTCCCCCAGGCCGGGTGCTGAGTGCGGACGGGGCCCTGTGCGTGCAGCCCCGCCACTGCGGCTGCCTGGACCTGCTGACCGGGGCACGGCACCCTCCCCGCACGCAGCTGGCCCAGCCCGATGGCTGCAACTTCCGGTGAGGCGGGCGCGTGGGCAGGAACCAGGGGCGGGGGTGAGGGCGGGGTGCCCCTGAGCAGCCCCAGGTCTCAGCAGATGCAGGTTAGACTCCCACAGTCTGAAAAGATATGTATGGGCCGGCAACCAACCCCTCGATTATAGGTGGGGAAACTGAGGCAGCTGCGTGTGTGCTCTTGGGGGGGAGGGACAGGTGTGGTGTTTCCTCCCCTGGCTGTCTCCGGTTGGCACAGACTGCCTGAGGTCATTCCCCATAGGACACACGAGCCAGGGGCCAGCAGGGAGCACAGGGGACACCCAGAAGGGCCCGGAGAGGGGCAGGGAGTGGCCCTGGAGGGCGGGCAGGGGACCCGAGACCTTGGCAGGAATGTGGGTGAAGGGGTTAGGGGACGAGGTGGCGCAGGAGGAGTGTGTGTGGAGGTCACAGCAGCACCGAGCTGCCGCTGACCCCCGTGCCCATGTGACCCCCCCAGCACCTGCTCGGAGGGGAGGCTGAACCGCACGGACCTGCCCTGCCCAGGTACGTGCCCCGGTCGGAGGGAGGTGAGAAGCTGCCAAGGTCCCGGACGTGGCTGGGACTGGGGAAGGGACGGCTGTCTTCCAGGGCCCGCCACTGTCCCCCGCAGTGCCAGGTGGCTGGTGCCCGTGGTCAGAATGGACAGCGTGCTCCCAGCCCTGCAGGGGTCAGACGAGGACCCGCTCCCGGGCCTGTGCCTGCCCTGCTCCTCAGCACGGAGGGTCCCTGTGCCCTGAGGACACAGGGGAGCCAGGGGCCCAGCTTCAGAGGGAGGCCTGCCCCCACCCCGCGTGTGCCCAGGTGAGATGCCTGGACTAGTCCCTCCAGTCCCAGTAAGGGGGGCCTCTCGGGCCTCCTAAGGCAGGCGGTTCTGTCTCCCTGGCCCAGTGGATGGAGCCTGGGGCCCATGGGGACCGTGGTCTCCCTGTGACGTGTGCCTGGGGCAGTCCCATCGGAGCCAGGCGTGCAGCTGGCCCCCCACACCTGAAGGAGGCAGGCCCTGCCCTGGGGGCCACAGGCAGAGCCGCCCCTGCCAGGACAACTCCACATGGTGCCCAGGTGAGGCCTTCTGTCGCAGAGCCTGGAAGGGTCCCTCGTGAGGCTGGGGGGAGCTGACTTGGCCGTTGATCCCCCCATTCACACGTGGAACTTTGCCCATGGACCCCTTTGAGGGGCGGGTCTTTCACCCCATGGACCTGGGGCAGGGTGGGGGGTTGGAGCAGGTGGTGGGTGTGGCAGGAGGGCTCCTCCCCTGGGGTGCCCCTCAGCACCCACCGCCTCCACCCCCTCCTTCCGCAGACTGCGGGGGAGGCCAGGCTCTTCTCCCCTGTGGGCAGCCCTGCCCCCGCTCCTGCCAGGACCTGTCCCTGGGGAGCCTGTGCCAGCCAGGCCCAACAGGCTGCCAGCCCAGCTGTAGGTGCGCCCCTGGCCAGCTGTCCCAGGATGGCCTCTGTGTGGCCCCCGCCCACTGCCACTGCCAGTTCCAGCCCGGAGCCACGGGTGAGTGCGCCCGCAGCCACACCCACAGACCCCAGGGCACCGCAGGGCCTGCCTGCCCCGCCGCCCCTCTGCCCAGGGGCCCCATCTGTGCTGCAGGATGAGAACGGGCCCCCTGGCCCTTCCAATGCTGCAGGCCTCAGTTCCCCACATCTCCCACATCAGGGCTGGTCCAGGACCCCGGCCCCATGGGGTGGAGGCCGATGGGGAGGCAGCTAGGAGACAGTAGGGGAGGAGGGATAGAGAGAAGGTGCTGAGGTGTCCAGGGTCCCACCTCCGCTCCTGCGCCCTCAGGGGTCCCTCAGAACCAGAGCCGGGCAGCGGGGTCTGAGCTCAGCTCCTGGGAGAGCCTGGAACCCGGAGAGGTGGTGACTGGGCCGTGTGACAACTGGTGAGCCAGGGAAGCAGGGACGGGGGAGAGGGGTGTCCGCGGGGCGGTGGGACCCTGGGGGAGGGGGCACGGGTGGGGTCTGTCTTCTGAATCCCTCCCTTGTCCCCAGCACCTGCCCGGTGTTCTTCGATGCCAGGAGGTACCCGGCTGCCCGGGCCCTGGGGAGTGGGGCCCCTGGGAAGACTGCAGCGTTTCCTGTGGGGGAGGGGAGCAGCTGAGCGCCAGGAGCTGCGCCCGGCCCCCCTGCCCCGGGCCTGCCCGCCAGAGCCAGACCTGCCACACCCAGGTCTGCAGAGGTGAGCCCAGCCCACCCGCTGTCCCCTGACTCGATACTCTGACTCAGGCTTGCTTCCCACCTTGGCCTTTGACCCTGACTCATAGGCACCTTCTGACCTCACCCACCCCATCCCCACAAGCTGCCCCTTACCTGGGCCAGTGATGGGCAAGTGGAGGAGGACGTAGCCACATTTGGGCTGTGCCGAGGGTGGGGGAGCCGGTGGGAGGAGTGTGATGTGGCCCTGAGGGGCTCGGCCCGGGGAGGGTGTCATCTGCACCGCTGGGGGGTGAGGGGGGGCGCTGGGGTGAGGAAGGGGCGGGCAGCGAGGGCCAGAGCTGGGCACTGACTCGGAGGTTGCTTTAGAGGCAGGGTGCCCGGCCGGGCGTCTGTACCGGGAGTGCCAGCCCGGTGAGGGGGTGCCCCTTCTCCTGCGCCCACATCACCGGGCAGATGGCCTGCTACTCGGCCGGCTGCGAGGTGGGCTGCCACTGCCCCGGGGGCACCTTCCATCACCGCTTGGCCTGTGTCCAGGTCAGAACCCACCCAGCCAGGGGCCCAGGGGCCGCCCCTGCCCTCCCCACCCCTCCCTTCCCCTCCTTCTCAGCGGTTAGTGCGTCGCCTCTGCAGACCCCGTGGCCTCTGGACAGCTCGCCCCTCCCTCTCCCCAGCTGTCTGCAGCCTTTGCTGCCTGCATCTGCTCACTGAGGGGAATCCAGGGAATGGGGGCTTTGCCTGGGCCCCCGCACCCCCCCAGTTCCCGACTCCAGCTTGGAGTCTCCCCTGATGAGGTCACCTCTGGCTCCTGATGTCCAGCTCCTGGCAGGGAAGGTGGTTGCTTGCCAGCTCCCAGTGGCGGGTACGGCGTTCAGGCCACATCAGGGAAGTGGGGTCTTTGCCGCCCCTGGTTCCCTGGGGAGGACATCCCCTCACCTGCTCCCTGCCCGACCCGGACGCCTCGCCTCCCACCGTGGGCTCTGCTCTGAGCTCGGGTTCCTTTCCCAGCGCTGAGCCCGAGTCCTGAAGCCGGTGTCCAGTGGCCTCCCTGCAGCCAGAGTTCCAGAATGCTGTGGCCTTAAGGGATCTGAGCAGTCCCCTGTCCCACCTCCTGACTTAGAGCCGATGACGCTGAGCCCCAGGAAGGGAAGGGACACACCCAATCACACAGGCAGTGACGGGAAGAACCAGGGGCAGGCGCAGGTGTCCCGAACCCGGATGAGGGTCTTCTACGTCCCACACTCCCTCCAGGCCCCGTCCCTGTAAGGGCCTCTGTTGACCCCGCCAGTGTCCTAGCTAAGTGCTCTCTGCAGCCAAGCTGGCTGACCAGCTCAGGTCAAGCCCACAGGTCACTCACCTCTCACCTGACACGGGCGAGCAGTCCCACTTGCGCCCGGAAATGCTCTCCTGAGGCCCGGAGCCTCACCTGGCACCTTCTGAAGATGCAGATGGGTGCAGAGGGCTGGTGCCCATCAGGTGGTTTCGCCCATGACCTTGCACTTTCCCTTCCCAGGAGTGCCCCTGTGTGCTGACAGCTTTGCTCCTGCAGGAGCTGGGCGCTGCCAGCAGGGACCCCGGGGCTCGCGCACCCGTTCTGGGGGACGTGGCTCAGCCCCTCAGGCCTGGAGAAGAGCTGGGCTCAGGCCAGACCCTCCATGCAGGCTGCGGCAGCTGGTGAGGGGGCCCACGAGGGGGAGGTTCGGGGTCGAGGGAGCCGGAGCACTGGGGCACCCTGCCCCCGCCTGGCCCGGGCTAACCCCGGCTCCGTCTCCTTCTGGCCCTTTGGGCTGAGACCTTTGCCCAGGCCCCTCTCTGCCGAGGTCCCCCTGGCCCTGCCACTCACCCCGCCCTGTCCGCAGCTCCTGTGTGCACGGGAAGATGTCTTGCTCTGCGAGTGGCTGCCCCAAGGCTGGAGGCGGCTTCGGGCCCTGGGACCCTTGGGGCCCGTGCTCCCTCTCCTGCGGGGGACTGGGCACCTAGACCCGCACCTGCCACTGTGCCCGCCCCTCGGCCGCGCCTGGCAGCCGGGGCTGCCGCGGGCCCCTGCAGGACCTTCAGTACTGCCCCAACCCGGACTGCCCAGGTGAGCAAAAGGGAAGGGGCTGGGCCGGGGCTGACAGGCTGACCCTTTGTCCTTTCCTGTCTCTGTCCCTCCCTGTTGCTGCCTCTGGGTCTCTCTTCCTCTTGCCTTCTGGCTCTGTGCCCCTTCTGTTCAGGTTCATTCAACCAGCATTTCTGGCGCTCTTGCCAGTGTACCGTCTTGTGGGGGGGGAAGGGGGGGCTGTAGTCCCTGACCTTGGAAACCAGAGGCTCAGAGAACCCATATTAGCATGTGGTGAGCTCTGTAGGAGGGTGCATGTGCTACGGTTGAGAATTCTTTTAGAGGGACAATCTAGGAGGACTTCCTGGAGGAGGCAATCAAAGGGGGTTTGAGGAATGGAGAGGGCTTTGACAAGCATCAGAGGGGAAAGAATGCCAGGTAGCAGGCCCAGCTTGAGCAAAGGCCTTGCTCTCACGAGGAAGTGCTATGTGTGGGACCTGCAGCACCCACGGGAGAGCAGTTGAACCAGATGTTGACAGGGTTGGAACTTGGCCACCAGCCCCGGGCTTGCCGCTGGTGCACTGCAGGCTGGGAAACATTTCTGAGCAGAGCTTTCCTTTGGCACAGGGGCCGCAGGGGCCACGGTGGAGCCAGTGACAGGCCTTGCAGGTAGTCCAGACTCCTCGGGTCGCGGCCCCACACTGCCTGCACCCCTCCCTTTGGGAAAAGCAAACTCAGGGTCTCCTCCCTCTCAGCCCTGCTTCTGGGGAGGCCGGGAGCCCGGGAGCCTGGGGCTGACTCACCAGGAGCCCCCTCTCCCTCCCCCAGGTGGCTGGGGCCCGTGGTCCCCGTGGTCTCCCTGCTCCCAAAGCTGCACAGACCCCGTCCACCCGGCCCAGCGCAGCCGCACCCGCCTCTGCCTGGCAGACTGCTCTGGGGGGGACACTTGGCAGGAGCGCCCTTGCAACCTGCCCTCCTGCACAGGTGTGCCTTCCAGTCTCGACCTCTGACCGGCCCACGTCTGAACCCTGAACCTCCCCTCACACCCTCAACCGCCCTTGAACAATTATTCTAACCTCCAGCCAGTGTCCAACCTCAACCCCCAACACCTAACCTCCCTCAGGCAAACACTGAGTTCCCCTGTGACTCTGGCCCCGGGCCTTTGCCACCCCAGCAGCGGTGGGAGCCCTGCCAGCTTCTAAGCTTCCAGCAAATCCTCACTCACGCATACAGAACGCCCTCCCCCAAGGCCCATCCAAACCCCTCAGCCGCCCTGTGAGTCTGTCCTCCACGAGGAAGGGGAAACCGAGGCCCAGCTGTCAAAGCCACAGGATAGCCAGGGTCAGGGCGGGAAGGAGAACAAAGGGCTGGATGAGGCCTTCCCCGGGGAGGGGCCTGCACTCGAGCTGGCTCCAGCTCGGCCTGTCCCATCCCACAGAGCTTCCCCGGTGCCCTGGCCCTGGCTGCCTGGCCGGGAACTGTTCCTGGACCGCCTGGGCTCCGTGGGAGCCGTGCTCCCGAAGCTGCGGGGTGGGCCGGCAGCGCCGCCTGCGGGCGTACCGTCCCCCGGGGCCCGGCGGGCGCTGGTGCCCGGACATCCTCACGGCCTACCGCTTCTGCAACCTTCGCGCTTGCCCAGGTGAGGCGGGCCACAGAGGACCGGGGTGCCCTCTCCTGGCGTCAGCGCCCCCCCCCCCACCCCGTGGCACTGCTGTCTCAGCGCGGGACCCTGCTCCCGGCTCCTGGGACATGGTGGGGGGCCCTCTGTCCGAGCCGGACCCCTCGTGTGGCCCTTCCCTGTCCCACACAGTGCCTGGAGGCTGGTCTCGCTCGAGCCCCTGGTCCTGGTGTGACCGCAGCTGTGGGGGAGGCCGGTCCCTGAGGAGCCGCCACTACTCGAGCCCCCCACCCAAGAATGGGGTGCCCCCTGTGCTGGGGAGAGGCACCATGCTCAGCTCTGCAACCCTATGCCCTGTGGTATGGCGGCGGGCTCTCCCCACCCCCACTCTGCTTTCACCCCATGACACTGTGACATAGATAGGGACAGGCCGGCACCCCTTTGTCCAGTAAGGAATCTCAGACCAGCCGGGCAGAGGTCGGGATCTGGGCGTTGGGTGAGGACTCCCTGTGGCCAAGGAAGAGCTGCTGGAATCCGCCCCACTGCCCCTCCCCCTCCCCCACCCCCTCCAGTTCCTGTCAGAGGGTTTCAGGGTGACGGTACCTGGGATGTGGCCTGACCGAGCCGGACACGCTGTAACCCCCTCTTGCCAGCCAAGCTTCAGCTCTGTCTGCCGTCGCTGCTTCCGAGCACACTGGCCCGTGGGCCCTGGTTTCTCTAGGGCCTGCCGTCTGTACCAGGACCCACCCCCACATTGACATTCCCTCTGTCTTCTGCATGCACTCAGACATAGCAGCCATATGCATAGGGGACAACGTTGGTTTTTTAGATGCACAAATTCAGCCCAGCGCAACAAGCTTTGATTGAGTATCAGGCTCAGTGAGAGGGACTCTTTGCCACTCAGAATGTCCCAGTCCCAGAGTCCCAGTGTCCCAGGGGTGCTCCCTGGGGCTCAGGGCCCGCCTGACCCTGGCCCCGCCTTCTGCCCAGAGGCCGGCTGCCCGGCAGGAATGGAGGTGGTCGGCTGTGCCAACCGCTGCCCCCGCCGCTGCTCGGACCTGCAGGAGGGGCTCGTGTGTCAGGAGGAACAGGCCTGCCAGCCCAGCTGCCGCTGCCCCGGGGGCACGTCAGGGCGGCTCCGCGGGGAGGCGGCGGGGACCCTGGGTGCTGGCACAGCTCTGGAGGCCGCGTCCCGCAGGCTCGCTGGAGCTGGACGGCAGCTGCATGCCCGTCGGGCGCTGCTAGTGCAGAGACGCCCAGGGCTGCGGCTGGGCCCCAGGGAGCCGGCACAGGACGCCTGCCGCAACTGCACCTGCCAGGCCGGACAGCTGTCCTGCGAGGCTCGGCCCTGCCCACCGCCCACCCACTGTGCCTGGAGTCCCTGCAGCCGCTCATGCGGGCCTGGGGGGCAGCAGAGCCGCTTCCGGTACGGGGCTGGGTTGGCTAGTGTCCCGTCTCCCCACCGCGGGTCCCCTGCTCCTTCTCTGTCACAGCGTTCCTGGACCCTGCCCCCCAGCGTCTGTCCCTGGTCACCCTTTCCTGATCTTAGCCGCCTTGTGCCCACTGTCTCACCTTCTCTGCCCTGGCCCCACCCAGGTCCTCCACATCCGGCTCGTGGGTGCCCGAGTGTCGGGAGGAGCAGTCCCAGAGCCAGCCCTGCCCTCAGCCCCCGTGCCCACCCCTGTGCCTGCACGGGGGCCACCCCCGTGCCCTGGGGGACAGCTGGTGGCAGGTCGAGTGTGAGCAGCAGTAAGCCCAGTGGCAGGGGTGGGGGCAGGGTGGGCTGTGCCGGCCTGCTGGGCCGCAGGAGCGGTCCCTGAGTCTGAGTCCTCCCTCAGCTCCTGCACCCCGGAGGGCGTGCTGTGTGAGGACACCAAGTGCGCAGGTCTGGAGTTTCGTTGGTCCCGCCTCTTGCCTTGCTGGTTGTTTGCTTGCTCTGTGTCCTGTGTCTCTCCCATCTCAGCTTCTGCCACCCTGTGCCACAAAGTCCCCCCCACAACCAGCCCTCCGGGCCTTCCCCCCCTGCCCCAGTCCCTCTAACCTCCCCTGTGTTCTCCCTCAGTGCCCGGGGCCTGGACGCTGTGGTCCCCCTGGTCTGGCTGTCCTGTCTCCTGTGGAGGTGGGAACCAGGTTCGCACCCGGGTCTGCAAGGCCTCAGCGCCTCCCCACGGGGGACCCCCGTGCCCAGGTCCAGACAGCCAGTCCCGGCGCTGCGGGCAGCAGCCGTGCGGGGGGGCCCCTGGAGGCCTGCTCCTGGGGCCTGTGGGGACCCTGCTCCTGCAGCTGCGGCCCAGGCCTGGCCTCCCGCTCCAGGGCCTGCCCCTGCCCACTGGCCGAGGCCGACCCCGCCTGCAACGGCACCGTCCTGCGCCCAGACACCCAGGCCTGCTACCTGGGGCCCTGCGTGGGTGAGTGTGCCCGGGAGGGGAGCCCGTCCCGTTTCCCTACCTGGGAAGGTTCAGGGAATAGTACACATTTCCCCAAACCCCGAATATTCCCCTGAAATGCATCTGTATCTCTTCCTCCCTAATGTACTACTGAGTTCCTTTCCTCTTGCTGCTAGTTTTTCCATTAGAGCCCTTTGAGACGGGCCCTTGCAGTTGAGTGACAGGGAACCCCAACGGGACCTTTCTGAATTCCTGGCGTCCTTTCTCCCTTCCCTGCGCAGGGTGCTGGCCGGGGCTTGGGTGAGGTGGGGGCAGGTGGGAGAGAGGCCAGGGGAGCCCAGAGAGGTCCCTGGGTGACCCCCACCTTGGTCCCTAGGGGACTGCGTGTGGGGCAGCTGGGGCTGCTGGACAGGATGTTCGTGCCAGGTGCCAGTGCAGCGGCGCTTCCGCCAGCAGAACCCTGCACCGGGGGGATGGGGGCGGGCGCCCCCTGCACACGACTGGATGGCCACTTCCGGCCTTGCCCCCTCGGCAACTGCTCTGGTGAGGCCCCCAGGAGTGAAAAGCCAGGGGTCCGAGCCCTGCAGGGCCTCCCAGGCGCCCCCCCCCCCCGCTGCGACCTGGGGCTTCCAGCTCCCCATGGGACATGCCCCCGAGTCCCCAGGACCTTGGAGAGTTTGTCCTGACCTCGGCGCCCGCACTGACCCCTGCCCTAGGCAGCCCTGCTGCACCCTCAGCTACTCTCTCCTCAGAGCTGCTCCTCCCCACCCCACCGCGGAGTCTTCCCCGGGACTTCGCCGCGGCTGGCCCTGCTGTGGCTCAGCCCACTTGCAGCGGGTCTTGCCACCTCCCATTGTAGCTGCCTCCATCTCTGCCCCTGTTTTTCATCCGCCAGTCCCTGGAGCACCTACCAGGCCCCTAACGCCCCGCAGCCCCACCCTCCACGCAGCTTCTGAGCTCTCGGCGGCCCCACTGCCCGGCCCCTTCCCTGGAGGCCCCCACAGGGCCGAAGGGCGGCTGGATGGATGGGTGACAGTGGCCTGTCTTACACGCAGCAGGGGACAGTCTTGCACTCTTACCGGGTGACTCCAAGGAGCTCGACAGGCTGGGGGGTGGGTAGAGAGTGTCTCTGCACTGCCCCCCAGCAGCCGTCTGCCTCCCTCCTCCCCACCCCCACCAGAGGATGGCTGCACACCTCCGTTTGAGTTCCAGGCCTGCGGCATCCCCTGCGCCCGGCTCTGTGCCACACACCTGAGCCGTGAGCTCTGCCAGGACCTGCCGCCCTGCCAGCCTGGCTGCTACTGCCCTGAGGTGAGGGGGGAGGCCGGGGACACACCCCAGGAGGAGGCCCTCGGTCCACACTCCCAGACCGCCCCCCCTGCACGATGTCCACAGTGACCCCTCTCCTTCAGACCGTCCGTACCGGCCCCTCTCCACAGCCGTTCACACTGGCCCTTTGCCTGTCTTCGTCACGACGTGGGCCAGGCACGGTGCTGGCGATAGGACGCACAGATGACTGTCCCACAGCCCTGTCCCTGCGTCTCCTTTTGCACAGGGGCTGCTGGAGCAGGCTGGGGGCTGCGTCCCCCTAGAGCAGTGTAGCTGCCAGCACATCTCAGGAGAAGGTGCCAGGGTGACCTTGGCCCCTGGGGACCGCCTACGGCTGGGCTGCAAAGAGTGGTGAGCGATGGGGCAGGGGCGCAGCGTCAGAAGGGAGAAGCTTGGGGAGGGGGCCGGGCGCCCTGCCGAGAAGGCCAAGCTCAGCCTCAGGGGCTCAGTCCTGTCTCATCTAGTTCCCGGTGCGCCCGGAGCTGAGGTCACCCCTGCGGGGGCCCCCTGCCCTACCCTCCCTGCTTCCCAGAGCTCCCACCTGACCGCCCCCTCCCACAGCGAATGCCAGCGCAGGGAACTGCAGTGCACCAGTGGGGGCTGCCAAGGTAACTCCAGGCCGGCGAGACCTACTGTCCCCCTTCACCCGGGACTGGGGGTGTTTCTGGGACCTGGAACTTTCGGCGATAGGACCGAGGCTGTCCCAGACAAGCCAGCGTGGTGGGTCACCCTACCCTGCCCCCCCACCCCTCCCTCAGCCTTCCTGGTCACAACCCGAGCTCCTCCCTCCCTCTGCACGGGGGTCTCTGGGTGAGGGGAGGGTCACTGTTAAGATGCCTGCATGCTGCCCGTCCTAGGTCTTCTGCCTCTGAGTGGCTGGTCTGAGTGGTCACCCTGTGGGCCCTGCCTGCCCCCAGCGTCCTGGAACCTGCCTCCAGGACTGCCCTAGAGGAGCGGTGGCCCCAGGACTCAGCCAGCCTCTCCCCAACCTCGGCGCGCCTGCTGGCTTCGGAGCAACACCGCCACTGCCTCTGTTTGGACCCTGAGACCGGCAGGCCGTGGGCTGGGGACCCAGAACTCTGCACCACGCCGCTCAGCCAGCAGCGCCTCTGGCCAGACCCGGAGCCTGCCTTGGTAATGGGGAGGGGCTGGCTGGGCGGGGCTGGGCCAAGTTCATGGCAATGGCGGTGCAGCGAGCTACCCTCCTCGCCCCGGCTGGCTACAGGGTGGGAGCCCAGGGCCTTCGGGGGGGAAGCGGGAGGGAGTGGGCCCTGGGCACCGACTTCCATTTTATCTTCCCAGACCAGTGCCAGTGGAGCCCGTGGGGGCCCTGGAGCTCCTGCGAGGTGCCCTGCGGTGGGGGGTTCCGGCCGCGCTGGAGAGAGGCAGCGGGCCCCCCCCCCCCCGAGGAGGCTGCCGGGGACCGTGGGCTCAGACTGAGAGCTGCAACCTGGGGCCTGGCCCAGGTAACCCCTGACGCAGCCTCTGGAGGAGGGGACGGGGACTGCAACATCCGAGGTGGCCTCTGAAGGGGGTGCTGCCTTGGCCCCGGGAGGCAGGGTGCTCTCCTCGGGGTCCCAGGACGCCCTGCCTTCTGGCCCTCAGGCGAGAGCTGCGAGGCCCAGGACACCGTGTCCACCCCCGACTGTGCCAACCAGTGTCCTCAAAGCTGTGCTGACCTCTGGCACCATGTGCAGTGTCTTCAGGGACCATGCCACCCAGGTGGCCAGGCGATGCCCACAGCCTGGCCTGGGAACGTGGGGGAGCCCAGGCCTGCTTCCCTCTCTCCTGCCCCTACCCCCGGGAACATGGGACCTGGGCGTGGGGCGGACTGCTGCAGCAAAGGTCACTTTTGCAATCAGCTGGGGGTCCTGCCCAGAGTGACCGGGGACAAGATAGGTTGAGACTAGTGCGGCCATGGGAGACAGTGTGGAGACCAGGCCACGTGGGGCCGCAGGAGGAAGGGTGCTCGGTCCAGCCTGAGGCTTCAGACTCCACCCGGCGGCCCGAGCACCGAGCCCTGCTTGTCCCCCCCCTCCCCCAGGCTGCTGTTGTCCCCTTGGCCAACTAGTACAGGACGGGCGCTGGGTGCCTGTCTCCTCCTGCCGCTGTGGCCTGCCCAGCCCCAATGCCTCCTGGGTGCTGGCCCCGGCCGAGGCGGTGCAGCTGGACTGCCAAACCTGGTATGCTGCCCGCCAGTGGCAGAGGGGAGCACGTGGGGGTGGGAGGCTCGGGGCAGGCACGTCAGGATGGTGAGTGTTGGGGACGGTAGGCACGGGCGGCTGAGCCCTTTCTGCACACCCCTGTCCACAGCATCTGTGTCAATGGGTCCTTGGTGTGCCCGCACCGTGAGTGCCCAGTGCTTGGGCCATGGCCAGCCTGGAGCCGCTGCTCAGCTCCCTGTGGTGGGGGCACCAGGGAGCACCATCGGAGCTGCAAGGAGAGCCCCAGCGGGGCGCCCTGCCAGGCCCAGGACACAGACCAACGGCAGGGATGCAATCTGCAGCCCTGCCCTGGTGCGTGCCTGGCCGGGCGGGGGCTGTCCTTCCCTGCAGGGCCGCTGAGCCCAGGCCCCACCCCAGCTGGAAGGTGGCGGGTTGGAGGTAGCAACCTCTCTGGGACTCCGTCTCATGATCTGTGTGCCCCCCCGACCCAGACTGCCCCCCTGGCCAGGTGCTCAGCGCCTGTGCCACCTCGTGCCTGCGCCTCTGCTCGCACCTTCGGCCTGGCACCCTCTGCGTGCAGGAGCCGTGCCAGCTTGGCTGTGGCTGCCCTAGAGGGCAGGTGGGTGTGGGTGCTGTGCCCTGACTCCCACGGCGAGGGGGGGGTGGAGAGGCAGTGGTCTGAGTGTGACTGGAGCCCGTGCTGCCCCAGCTGCTGCACAACGGCACGTGTGTGCACCCCGCTGTGTGCCCCTGCACCCAGCTCTCTCTGCCCTGGGGCCTCACCTTGACCCTTGAAGAGCAGGCCTGGGAGCTGCCCCCAGGGACTGTGCTCACCCAGAACTGTACCCGCTGGTAAGGGCCAGGCTCGGGGGCTGGGCTGGGGTGGGGGTGGAGAGCTGGCTGCTGAGTGGGGCGGGGAGGAGGGCGTGGGAGGCTCTGAACTTGTTCTTCCGTTTCCCCAGTGTCTGCCAAGGGGGGACCTTCAACTGCTCCCTCGCTGACTGTCAGGGTGAGGTGTGGGCTTTCCGTGTCCCGTCTGGTCCCCCAAAGCCATGGCCGGGCTGGCACTGAGGAGGGGAGCGGGTCCTGCCCACCCTAGTCAAAGCTACTGCCTTAAGGAAGCCCCTTCCCTCGTCTGTCCACACTGACCCCGCCCTGGCTGGTGTCCTCAGGATGCTGCTCAGCATGGTCCCCCCGGGTGGCTGGGGGCACTGGTCCCGTCTGCTGTGTGCACTGAGCCAGGGCTGTGAGTGACGCAGGACGTGGGAGGGTCCTTTTGCTGCAGATGAGGTGTTGAGGGTGAGCTGAAACAGCCTGGCGGTCTCCAGGTGGAGGTGTCTGCCCTGTGCTGTGTCACCCTGTCTGATCAAGGTCAACAGGCCCTTGCCAAGGGCCCACGTGTGCCCAGCTCTGCCACACGGGGCTCTGTGCGTATTCAGGGACACAAGCATGGAGAGCCCTGGGCATCCCCAGCCCGGCAGCCGAGGGCAGACTCCCCCACCAGGACAGGTGGGGGTGGGAGATAGTCTCTGGCTCACTGACAAGCAAGCAGCACCCACAGGATGTGAACTTGGTGCTGCTACAGGGGAGGTTGGGTGGACAGGACGGGTCAGGGGAGGCTTCCTGGAGGAGGTGAGACCTGAGCTGGGCCTCACTAGTATTTGTGAGGGTGCATACGGGGTGTTTGGAGGCCTAGAAGTTTGGAGGCTGCTGGAGCTCAGCAGGCAGTGCTGGGGAGGGGAGAGGGGGTGCCGGGGGCGCCGAGGGTGGGAGGGCGAGAACTGAGGCTTTGCCCAGGGCTGATGAGAGTGGTGGGGTGGGTGGTCTTCCCTGGCAGAGTGCCCCCCTGGAGAAGTGTGGCAGCAGGTGGCCCCCGGGGAGCGGGGGCCCTGCGAGCAAACGTGCCGGGAGCTGAATGCTTCAGAGACCCAGGGCAACTGCAGTGGGGGCCAGGCCCCAGGCTGTGTGTGCGGGCGAGGTCTCCTCTGGAGCCAGGCAGGCCCCTGCGTGACCGCGGATCGCTGCAGTGCTGGCACCACGGGCGTCCCCACCGGTGAGGCCCCTCGGCCCCTCTGTGCCACCTGCGCCTTCTCAACCCGGGCCTCCTCCCCACCCCCGTCTCCGTTCTAGGGCCCGGGGCTGCCTGTGGCCCCCTAGCGCTGGGCCAGTCTCTGGGCCGCCAAGACCCGCCTGCCCCCTGAAACTCTCGGGCTGCCTCCCCGTCCCGGCCCTGTGCCCTGGCTAGGCCCCCAGGCTGGGTTGAAGGGTGGGTAGTGTTATAGAAAAGTCTAGAAGCCGAGAGATGGCGATCGAGGGAGCACGTCTGCTCCTCTCCCCAGCCTGGAGCCGAATGGCAGGAGGCCTGTGAGAGCTGCCGCTGCCTCAGTGGGAGGAGCGTCTGCGCCCGGCACTGCCCCCTGCTCACCTGTGCCCAGGTACCCACCTATCCTCTCAGAGTGGCCCTCAGGGCTCCTCCCCAGCTCTGTCCCCAGGGCCTGGTCTCAGGGCTCACACAGGGCCAAGCTCCTGCGTGGACTGGGGCCTCTCCTTCTGCAGGGCGAAGTGGCCGTGCAGGAGCCAGGGAGCTGCTGTCCCACCTGCCGCCGGGAGACTCTGGGTACGGAGGGAACTGGGGCGCCGCCTGCTGCTACTCTCCCTGTTCTGGGCCCTTCTCCCCAACTTCCCCGGTGCCTGCCTCAGGGGGCCCACCTCCCCCACCCTGGACACCTTGGGAATGAGCAGAGCGAGGACGCCAGTGCAGCACCGTAGCACCCGGCCCCCACCCTGACATGCCCCCCTCAGATCCATGCTCGCCTGGCACAGTCCCAGCATCCTTTTCTTTCTGCCCTGCCCCCCAGAGGAGCAGTCAGCTTCCTGCCGGTGCCTCACTGAGCTTCGGAACCTCACCAAGGGCCCCTGCTACCTGGACCAGGTGGAAGTGAGCTACTGCCGTGGGCACTGCCTATCCAGCACCAACGTCCTGCCTGAGGTCAGCAAGGGGCCGCTCGGCAGGCCCAGGGGAGTCCATTCAGCCCTGGCCCCCAAGCATAGGACCCAGCACAGGGGACACAGGGGACACAGGGGACATGGTCGATCTCCTGGGGAGACAGGGGATCAGAGCCGGGGCAAGTCTTTACCAAGGTCTGGCCTACATTTGCTGCTTGGCCTGCGACCTGCATCAAGGTGGGCTCCGGAGCCCATGGCGTGCCTCCGCCTCTCCAGGGAGTACCCTCCCACCTCTCCTGCTGCGGCGCCATGCGGTTCCCAGCACGACGTCTGCCCACTGGGCCCCTCAAGGCAAGCGAGCCAGGACCCCACTGAAAAAGGGCACAGAGATGCTAAGTAGGTCCCGATGCCAGAGCCCGTTATACAGTGAGTGACAGCTCTGGGGGTGGGCTTTGTGCACAGAGCCTCGTCCGGACATTTTTGAACATGTCCACGCTTCGCGGGCTGTCCTTGACCCAGAAGGCTGGGCCCTGCTCCTGGTGCAGACCTTCTCAGGGACCCTCAGCCTGGAGACCTGCGTGTGGCCCCCACTCTGTCCTTCCAGGGATGGAGCCTTGGCTCCTGGCCCTGCCTCGGTCCACCTGGGGCCGTCCCTCCTGCCTCGGTCCACCTGAGCTGTCTGCTCCCGGAAGGCAAAGGCGCCTTCCTGCCTGCTCTCCACCCTGGGCCTCTGTCCTGCGCCTCTGGCCGATCGCTGCGCCTCCCTCCTGGGAACCAGTTTTGGCGTTTTTAAAACATAGATAGACTGAGGAAAGACAGTAAAGACAT
This sequence comes from Micronycteris hirsuta, assembly GCA_004026765.1. NCBI lineage: Eukaryota > Metazoa > Chordata > Mammalia > Chiroptera > Phyllostomidae > Micronycteris > Micronycteris hirsuta. The sequence goes on from PVJI01019176.1 coordinate 25,752, forward strand.
TTTTTTTCTGGGGAGGAAAAACGAGTGATAGTTGGGTAGAAGTCAAAGGGAGATTTTTAAAAAAACTGAATCTTTTGTAGGTTTTATTTTTTAATCCTCCCCTGAGGACATGCTCAAAGAGGAAGAAGGGAGGGAGAGAGAGGGAAAGAAACATCAATTTGTTGCCCCTCGCGAGAGCCCCAACCAGGGACAGAACCTGCAACCCAGGCATGTGCCCTGACCAGGAATTGAACGCGCTACCTTTCGGTTTACAGGATGACGCTCCAACCAAGGGAGCCACACCACCCAGGGCTCTTTTATAGTTTTTAGAAAATCTTTGCAGTTCTTCAACTTGGTAAATTATGAACGCGTTATCCAATGTTAAAGTAGAATTATACAGACAAGTAAATCAGTGGGACTGGTATAGAGTTACTACGTAAGCACAGAGCAGGCGCAGTCTGCTTAGGAGTGAGAACTCCGTACTTTGGATCAGAACTGTGCAGTGGGGCTTTGCTCTGCGGTTTCACATACTATTAGTCTGTCTGTCCAGCCAGGCTGTGAGCCCCTTTGCAGTAGAGGCTGTGTGGTTCCCCACCTTCCGCCTGGATTTAGTGACGGGCACCTTACAAGCATTCTTTTGATTGGTTGGATGCTCAGACAGGTGGGGGCTGGAGTGCAGGAGGGGGGCTTCTTGGAGGGGGTGGCTTCATGGTGATACAGCCCTCCTGCAGGCCCCCTGCCCTGCTTGGCGAGGGGTGTTGGACCAGGCCTCCCTGGGCCCCAGCCTCTCTTGAGTGGAAAAGCCAAGGGAAGAAACGAAGGTGGTTTGGGCAAACTCCACTGGGCCCCTCTCCAGCTCGGCCACCCCCGCCCCAGGAGCCGTACCTGCAGACCCAGTGCGATTGTTGTAGCTACCGCCTGGACCCCGAGAACCCGGTGTGCGTCCTGAACATGCGCTGTCCCAGCGGCCGCACGGAGCTGGTGGTGCTACCCGTCATGCGCAGCTGCCAGTGCAGCGCCTGCCAGGGCGAGTCTGCCCCCGGCTCCTGGCGGGGGCGGAGCCTGGGAAGCTGGGCGGGGTCACCTGTGGTCTGGCCCTGACTGCTACTGGGCAAGGCCCGTGGGGGTCGGGGAGGGGTGCCGCCTTCTGAGCCAGGTAAGGGTACCCAGCACAGCCCCTCTCAGGATTTTTGTTCCTTGATTTCTCCCAATCCACTCATTCCCCTTTCAGCATCCTTGTCGATTTCTTCACCTGCCGTACATAAGCCTAGGTGTCAGGAGTCAGTGGTACCTGGCTCAAATCCCAGCTCATCTCTTCCCTCCTTGCTGAGCCTCCCTGACCTCCTGGGCTGGGAGGACTCGGTGAGGCCAGCGCGTGATGCCTGGCAGTGCCCGATTCTTGTTCATACCTGCTACATGATAACCCGAGGCCATGCTGAGTGGCAGAAACAGATGGAAGGCCGCTGACGCTGGCGCCACCTGGCTGGAGCACAGGGCGAGAGCTCGCTTTTGCTCCCGGCTTTTGCTCCCTGGTGGCTGGTGCTTCCTCTTCTGCCGGCTTGTTGGGGCTGCCCTCTCCAGCCCCTTCCGCTCCCTGCCTGACCACTCTGCCTCTTTGGGTGACATATCTCCCCCTCACTTGACATCCAGGAGGTGATTTCTCAGAGCGCTGATGGCTCCGCTGGATGAGGCTGCCCCGTCCAGAAACGTGATCACCAGGCTCAACGACAGTGACCCCTGTTCCCCTACCCACCCATCCACTCCATGCCTGGCGCTACCATTTCCCAAATAAAGTAACATTGGCAGCAAGCTCGAGTCCGAGTCTGCATCCAGTGGGGCAGGGACGAAGGGCAGGTCTGCACCCTGGGCTGTCTCCTGGGGACCTCTTTCCTCCTCTGTGACAGGTTGAATATGAAGTCTGCAAGTCTTGCTGCCAGACACTGGGAGTGCGGGCAGGGTTATATAATGGAAAATGGTTACTTGGGACCTACACAGGGGTGACATCCACGTATTTAGCAATCAGTATGGCAATACATATTTAAAAAACCATGTTTTATTTTTACTTACAACTTTAAATTGTGACTTAAAACACACATGCCTACAATTGCATACAACATAAATGTGCAATTTAATGAATAATTATTTAAAAAATCTGGGTAACCACCGCCCAGGTCTCGAGATAGAACACGTTCTCACCCCACCGTCCCGTATCCCCTGCCAACCACACCTGCTTCCAAAAGTTAATTTTATTGGGACCTTTACAATAATGACTCCTTCACGTTCCATAGTTTTACCTCCAGGTATGCGTGCTGGGAGGGCCACGGCGGAGCTTTCCGGAGTCCTGGAAATTACGGGATCTGATCCATGTGGTGGCTACATGGTACACATGTACACATGCATCGAGTTGCACACTTAAGATTTCTGCATGAGAGTGTATATCATTTGTACTATTATTATTATACACATTACATCCATATAGATAAAAACTAAACAATGCATTGTTATAATTATTACTTTATATAATTTTAAAGAACAAGAGAGAAGAAAGGAGAGCAAGTATATATTTGTAGAGTTTGGTCTTCTCTCTTCTAGTCTTTTCCTCTCTAAAGTCACCTTCTACTCTGCAATAGGACTAATCCAACTAAAATGCAAATTTGCCTACACCGGTCACCAGCCTGAAACTCATTTCAAACTCCTAACATAGCCAGAATGCCTTCCACATCCGGCCCGGTGCATCTGCCTCCTCGGCGTCATTTCCCGTAACTTCCTGTCCTAGGCGATGTCCACGTGGGCGCCATGGACTCGCCTCTCTGGCCTTGCTCAGGCTGTTTCTGACGCCCAATTGACCTTCCTGGCCACAGCTTTCTTCCTCTCCTGTCTCAGCTGGCTCGGGCTTCCCTAACAACACACCAAGGTGGCTTTAAACAACAAAAATTAATCTTCTCACAGCTATGGAGGCTGGAAATTTGAGAACAAGCTGCCAGCATTGTCTAGTGAGGACTCCGTTCCTGGCTTACAGACAGCTGTCTTCTCACTAGTTCCACAGCTGCGGGAGAGAGCAAGCTCTCTGGGGTCTCTTCCTAGGAGGGCGCTAATCCCATCATTATAGCCCCACCCTCACGACCTCTTTAAATTTAATGAGTCCCCACAGGTCTTACATCTAAATACTATCACTTTGGGGTTAGGGCTTTAACATCTGAATGGGGAAGGAGACAAATCCACCCGTAGCGCCTCTTTTACTTGGCTAATTCCTACTGCGTTTTAATTCCCAGCAGGCGCCACTTCCTCAGGAATTCTGGACCAACCACACCATAGCTCCTTACCACCACACTCTAAGGAGTCAAAGCGTGCTTTACTAGGGTCTTCTGCTTACCTTTTGCATTGCAGTTGTCTCTTTATTTTGTAATTATCTGTTTCTGGCCTGTTTCCCCATTAGACTGAGATTTTTGTCATTCAACTACGTATTCCCAAACCTGGCACATGGTAGGCAATTGATGTTGGTTTTTGAATGAATGTAAGAAAAAGTATTGCCCTCCTTAATTAAATAAAGCCTGGAAACTTCAAGGTTGACATTGGCCCTAAACATGCGAGGGAAACGGGCGCAGGAATAGGAAATCTTGTAGCCCAACCAGAGCGCTTCGCCCTTACTGCAGGGTCTGGGAGAGCGTCTCCAGGACGTTACCTGGTAACCACAGCGCGCGAGGAAGGCGGGGAGAGCAGAGCGCACACGACTCGGCGTCCAACCAGGACCCCGCATTGCGGGAGCCAATAGCAGCTCTAAGAGCCGCAGACTGAAGCCCGTCGGAGCTTCCCGTGCTGCCTCGGCGCCTCTGGCTAAGCGGCTGCCGTAGTAAAGTGCTGCCCCCTCCCCTCGATCCTAGAAAGCTACCCTCCCCCCACCCCCAGACGTGAGAGAGGCGCGCACTCCATCCCCGCCGGGGAGCCTTCCCTCTCCGGGCCCCGGTCGCCCAGGTGGTCGTGGCGGCGGCTTCTTAAGGCCGGCCCGCCGGGGGAGGGGGCGGCTGGGAGCCAGTGGCAGGGTCAGCACAGGCCACCGAAAGCAGGGCCAGGGCTGCCTCTGGGCTGGCGGCGCAGGGATCCGTGGACGCGGCCGCCTGCAGCCCCGCGCAGCTCCCAGGGTCCCCTTCATCTCCTCTGGCCAAACTACCTCTGCCAAGAGGCCGCTCGGATGGTGTTGGGGTGGGTGACCCGCCCAGGGCAGTGGTAGAAAAGTGTCCTGTTTTCCCACCACCACTTTGGCGTTTGCAGAGGTCCAGCTTGTGCTAAGGCTTTGAGGCTGGATAAGACGCCAGTGGGAACCAAGGGATAACCGAGAGGCAGTCGGAAGGCTTGGATCTGCCCAGATCCCTTTTCCCAAGGAAGGGCTGAAAAGAAGAAAAGGCATCTGACATATTTCTCACCAACTTCTGTTTCTAGCCTGTATCTCTTTAATGGAGTGTCCGAGCATTCCTCGGAATCATATTCCATACGCTTGCTTCAGGCTTTGGGCGGGAGGCTATGAGTTGGGAGAAAAGATGGGAAAAGTGCTTGAAGGTAGAGTTCAGTGGATTTGACAGGGTTGCTAGAGCCCCGAGGCAATGACAGCAAAAGCCTGCGAGGTTGCAGGCACTTGACCCTGAGACCGCAGCAGCCTCTTGGGAATAAGATCTTTCTGGCTGAATTTTTTTTTTTCTTCTTCTTCTTCTTTTTTTTTTTTTTTCCTGCCAGGTCTTGAGGATTGTTTCTTCTTTGGCACAGAGAGGGACACCCTAAACAAACGTTTTCGAGTGCTGAGTCCTTCCTTTAAAAGAACATTCTGGTGTTCCTTTAGCATTTGTGATCTGTGATTTCTGTTGAGTGAGAGGCTGGTAGTACAAGCACACACGTGAAAGGACCCCTTTCCTCTGGAGCTTTCCTGCGGTTTTCACTTCAGTCACTTGGACAAGCCTGGAGGGTTTGCCCCACAGACAAAAGAGCTAAAAAGGACAAGGAGGTTATTTTGACGCTGTGGGTTTTCCCTGGAAAGATTGGGAAGGACACAGAGTTAGAGAAGTTATTCCTTGTGCGGAAGTTTCTCTCCTGCACACCTTCCCCTCCACAAGCTACAGCGATGCATTTTCCAGATAAAACAACCTACACTGTAAACACGACCTGTGGTCCCACTGCTGGGAGGAGGGACGTGGGTGACACTGGCTCTGAGGGGCCACGTGACCCACAGGCCTGTGGGCCTCTGCTTCCTTCCTGCTGCCCCGCCCCCGTGTTTGGCACCGCTGGTCTGTGAGAGTCAGTTACTTTGCGTACCTCCAGCAGTAACTCGTTCACTGGTCACTCCTGTTCACACTTCTATGCCTTCCTTCTTTCGGAGGCTCACAAGCACTGATGGATGTTTAACCTCATATCAGTACGGTGCCTCAGAAAGGGATTAAAGCCACCGCTTTGTCCAATAGCATCTGTGGCCGAGGTGTTTAACTGAGCTTATTAGCAGCTGGTGTCACATGACCCCAGGGTGCTGTACCAGGGTGGAGAGGAGGAAGCTGGCTGAAGAACCCACAGGGATTAGCCAACAGCTCTCAGGGAGCCAGATGGACTTCCACAGATAATAATGGGGAAGCCACTAATGATTTCTGGAAAGGGGGATCACGTTCATCATTCGAACCAGGGCTGCTTCTGGAATGGGGGTGTCTGAGCCAATAGGAGACAGCTGAGTCCTGCGCAGCGGGAACAAGCACAGTTTGACTCGCTTCCGAGGGAAAAAGAAGGTGGTGGGGTGGGGGAGGCAGATGCCAGGGCCTCGCCTGTGGAATCTGCCTTGCTTCCAGTTATTGCTACGGAGATGCAGCCTCTGAGGCTAGTCCTGTGGGTATTGCTGTGTGTGTGTGATTGTGGGGGAGTTCCCATGCAC
>PVJI01019177.1:0-31660 GCA_004026765.1 Micronycteris hirsuta
CTCTCTTAGAAGTTTAGAACAGTCAACAAAAGCTGTCAGATTAACTGAGAAATTAAATTTAGTTCACTAGAAAATTCCTGAGGGTTACAACCAGATCTTTACTGAAAAACCTTGCTTTCTATTTTTTTACTAGTGGGTTCTTCCTGGGTTTTATGTCTATCTCTATTGTATTTTTTTTCTTTTCAAATTGGCAAGTAGACAAGATCAATTGGACATCAATTATTAGGGTCTTCAGTAAATTTTGCTTAACAAGGAGTCTTCTTGTTAATATTTAAAACAATTACATTTTACTGATGATAAAAATGGAAATTGGAAACCACATCAACAGTAAATGTTTTATTCAGATTGTAGCATAATTAAAGGTTTTATTCAGATTGTAGCACAATTAGAATTTACATTTTGAGAAAAGATTATTTACCTAGTCATTTTAAAAACGTGTCTTCTTTTTTGGATTCTTTGTGTTAGCTTCTCTCTCAAATCTTAAAATAGACTCCCATACTTAATAAGAATGCAGTAAAACAAAAATGAAATGGACTTCACACAATATTGAGATCCTTGGCATCAATTCACTTCACGAAACAAGATAGGATTCAACTGAGGGGGTGGGGTAGTGACAGGAAGCAAGTACGTGGGTGGCTCTGGGACACTGATGTTTCTAGATCTGCAGGCTGCTCGTATGGTTTGTTCAGCAATTCACAGCCTTGCACACTGGTGATTCATACACTTTTCTGTTTATATACTTTAAAAGCTTAAAATACATGTTCTGTTCACGGCAGATGGGTGGTTAACTTCTAAGGGCTGAATAGCCTTAATCTGCACATTAGGAATAGATCTAATATCCATGCTTCTGTGAGAACTGATAAACCAGCACTGTAGTTCCCAAACCTCTGAGGCAGAGACTCGACGAACCACCTCCTGTCTCTACCCCTTTCTGTAACCTGGCCTAGGGCTGGTGTGTGATGGGGGACATTCGGTATTGCCAAGAATACTTTTTCAAGTAGTAATGTAATGTTTGATTTTCTGTGGTATCATCAGCAAATTATACAAGATACTATCATATTTTGAACAAAAGCATTTAACAAACTAGTCGGTTTATGAATAAAAGTTTAGGAATCACAGGCATAACGGAAAAAGGAGGACACTGGTTTGAAAGGGGGCATGGATACCCATTGCTTCGTCTCCTCTCATTCACCTGTTAATCTACTTGCCTCTTTGCAGACATTTATTATATGCATGATAAATATTCACTGCCTCCTACGTGACAGGGACTGAAGATATGAAGATGAATCTTGTATCTGCCCGTGTTAGAGAAGGGCTAGTTTATCATCAGACCTATTTCCTATTTCCGGGGCATGATGGTGAACTGTATTTCCCAGCCTCCCTACTCCCAGGAGTGGCACGTGACTGAGCTGACAGCCAATGCAACACAAGGCCTGGTCCACGAAAACCTTGCATGCAAGCCCCCTTCTGTGCTCTTTTTCCACCCAGCTGGACTGACTGTGGTGAGCATGGCCCCTTGAAAGCGACTGAGGATGGTGGGATCCATAAGGATCCTGAAACATTACTTGCAGGAGGGCCACTCACTAACCAGGAACCGTTTTTGGACACAATGTGAATAGGAAGTAAACTTACTTCGTATTTGAGCTGTTAAGACATTTCTGGGGTGGTTTGCTATAGCAACTGACATTATCTAATCTTATGAGCCTAGGGAGTTGATTATCTTATAAGGAGATGCCTACTTACACACCAAAAATATTATAATTTAGTAAGTGCTATAATGAAATAATGAATAGTTGGAGGAAGAAATTAATTCGCCCAGAAGGGGTTCTTGAAGTAACATGTGAACTGAGGTTTGAAGAATAAATGGACAATAATTTATCAGAGGGGACAAGTCGGGGGGAAGGGGTGAGGCCTAGTACAGGGGAGGGTATGAGCAAAGGCATGAACAGACAGAATGTGCTCAGGAGTATTCGGATATGGCTAACTGTGTTTGCAAGGGGACTGGTAGGAGCTAAGACCAGAGAAGTGGTGTGAGGCCAAGCTGTGGTAAGGAGAATAATCATTACCTTGTATGTACTAAGTTACTCAAGGTTTCAAGTGATGGAGCAAACAAAGGATAGACTGGAAAGAGGAGAGCCTGGAGATAGGAATATTAACAAGAAGTAGTGGTGGTGGACATGAAGAAAAAGGGACAGCAGTGGCAAATATCTCTGAGGTAAAGCCAACCTGATTAGATGTGGTGGGCAGGGGAGGGAAAGTGATAAAGGTGAAGAGTTGTCAGCTTCCATCTTAGAATAAAAAAATAAAATCTTAGGTACTGACAGAAGGAGATGTTCTGAAATCAGAGAGTCAGGACAGATCATGGGGAAAAGAGGAGAATCATAATTAGTTCAGTTTTAAAATTACTGAGTTAGACTTTCTTAAAAAAATATATTTTATTGATTCTGCTATTATAGTTGTCCCATCCCCCCCCCTTAATTCCCCACCGCCCCCACCCCCATTCCCGCCCTTTAGTTTTTGTCCATGGGTCATACACATACGTTCTTTGGCTTCTACATTTCCTATACTATTCTTAACCTCCCCCTGTCTGTTTTCTACCTACCGTTTATGCTACTTATTCTCTGTATTTTTTCCTCCTCTCTCCCCTTCGCACTCCCCTGTTGATACCCCTCCATGCATTATATAAACCCCTTTAACATTTCATACAGTAAAGGCTGGGTGATGATGAACTCCTTGAACTTGACCTTATCTGAGAAGCACTTTATCTGCCCTTCCATTCTAAATGAAAGTTTTGCTGGATAGAGTATTCTTGGATGTAGGTCCTTGCCTTTCATGACTTGGTATACTTCTTTCCAGCCCCTTCTTGTCTGAAAGGTCTTTTTTGAGAAATCAGCTGACAGTCTTATGGGAATTCCTTTGTAGGTAACTGTCCCCTTTTCTCTTGATGCTTGTAAGATTCTCTCCTTATTTTTAATCTTGGGTAATGTCATTATGATGTGTCTTGGTGTGTTCCTCTTTAGGTCCAACTTCTTGGGACTCTCTGAGCTTCCTGGACGTCTATTTCCTTTGCCAGATTTGGGAAGTTCTCTCTCATTATTTGTTCAAATAAACATACAATCCCTTGGTCTTCCTCTTCTCCTTCTGGTATCCCTATGACCCGGATGTTGGGACATTTACAGATGTGAGTTAGACACGTTTGAATCCCTAAATAGGTCATGGGGGATTATGGGTCTGGATTAAGATGTATTTACTTTAGGTATGGGTCATCTCTTGGAGGTGAGAACATGAGAAAGCCCTACATTTCCTACCAGGAAATGCTAATCTATTTTTTAAAATGTCTTTATTTATTTTTAGGGGGGGAGGGAGGGAGAATGAAAGGGAGAGAAACATCAATGTGTGGTTGCCTCTTGCACCTCAGTCCCCCACAGGGAACTGGCCCACAACCCAGGCATGTGCCCTAGACCTGGAATTGAACTGGCCACCCTTTGGTTTGCAGGCTGGTACTCAATCCCACTGAGCCACCCCAGCTAGGGCACTAATCTGTTTTTTAACTTAATTTTATTCATTCAATAATGGTAATCATATAATTTAAACAAATAATTTCAAAAAGTTAAAATACAAGGAGAAGTCTTTCTTCTTCCCCATTTCTCAAGCAACCCTTTTTCTTTTCCCAGAGTAACTAGTGTTATCAGATTTCTTCTATCCTTCTTCCTGATACAGTCTACATTCATACAAGCAAATATGAAGAAATCTTCCTTTTCCTCCCTTTTATAACACATATACAGCCCCCCCCCCCATTCCCCACTGCCTTCCCCAGCCAAAGGTCGTTTACATACCTTAGGGTGGCACCCTCAGTCTTAACCACATCTCCATCTTTTAGATAAACATACTGTTGCTCTCCATCTCCTATAATCTCTTCTCTTGGAGGATTCCGTGGGAGTTTTTTAATGCAATATGTAGTGTCTGGTGACAAAACATGTAAAATATTTAAGTCACACTTTACATGCTAATTCAGCCTTTTAAGAGATCCATTTTCACAGAACAGTTGTGAGTAGCTGCAAGAAATACTAACATTAAGAGACAACAGAAAACGGGAAGAATGATAGCAGTACATCTCTGGGATGGTAACTATTTCTTCTATCTCAGTTTACATAAAAGCCTGTGTTTTTCTAGTCACTCCTATTTTATACAACAATTTGAAAGTTCTTCATAATCTCACCTAGCTTGGCTACCACGGTGGGTGTTAAAAAGGGAGTAATACAAATGTGGGAGCTTCTCTCTGTCTATGTGCCTAACAATAAAAGAAGTCAGGACACCACGGCAATAATTAATAGGAAAAGGATGACAATATAAAGATCTTTCTGGGAATGCTGAAAGGGAGTCCCAAACCCAGGGCTAAGATATTAAAACATTATAGTAAATTTAACCCATACTACCTGTCATCAGCACAAAAAAAATAAATTAATTAAGCAATCAATAGCTGATTGCCAATTATTTAATCAGTATAGTGAACACATCAAAGTGCTTAAAACTGACACAGTTGGGGAAGTAAAAACTACAAATGGAAAATAATTGAAGATCTATACTCAATATCATTTAATGAATACTAAATGGACAATTAACCTAATAAAAGCAAAATGAGTTTAGAGAAAGGAGAAACAATTAGGAAATGATTCATAAATATAATATAATTTAAGGTGAGCTCAGATCCTTGTTATAACCTGAATTATACGTGGGTGCTGGGGATGGAGGGGCATCACTGCACAGGGGCACAAAGGGACCTCTTTTCGGGTGTTATCTCAATTGGATTGGTCTATATAGGTGTTTATAAACTGCACACTTAAAATGGGTACATTTTATGTATGCAAATTCAAGCCCAATAAAGTTGATTTATGAAGGAGAAAAAGCAGTCCATGAACATTTTAAGTTTTCAAATTGACCCTTATGCTAAAAGAGTTGACCAAAGCTAATTAAGGATGCTCGGCATAGTGTTATTTATTTTAAATAAAAAGATTTTTATTTATGTATTTTTAGAGAAAGAGGAAGAGAGGGAGAGGAACACATCAATGTGTGGTTGCCTCTTGTGCGCCCCTACTGGGACCCGGCCCGCAACCCAAGCATGTGTCCCAACTGGGTATTGAACCAGCAACCCTTTGGTTCACAGGTTTTCACTGATCTACTGAGCCATGCCAGCCAGGGCATTGGCATAGTTTTTTAGTTCACAAAATGTAATGGGTAGATAGACAAGAGAAAGGAGGATGAGGAAAAGTCAAAGTGGTACAGAATGATTTCCTATGGCATACCGTCCTCTTGGACTGGAAGAAAGGGGGTAATGGGGTAAGGAAGTTAGGTTAGACAGCTTTTTATAATGAGCAGCCTGGTGATACTGACTGCTGTAGCTAAGAATATCTTTCCATTCCAACTGTAGTGTTAAGGACTAAAAAGAAGATATGTAAAAGTATTAGCTGTGAATGAACATTCTTGACCTCCTTGTCCTTCACGTGCCTTGAACATGTCAAGCACACTCCCATTCTAGTACCTGCTCCCGCAATGCCCTTTGCCTGGTATACCTTCCTCTGATACCTATATAGCTTACTCCCTCTCCCTGTCCACCCTAGGTATAATGGCTACTGCTCTCTTCCACTTTATTCTCTCTCCTCTTTTTCTTCCCTTAGTTTTTTCTTCATAGCACCTATTGCCATCTAACTTATTGTATTTGGCATTTACCTTCCCTACTAGAATGCAAACCCCATGAGAGCACAGTCTTTGTTTTATTTGCCACTACATCCCTTGTGCCAAGATCAGTGCTTGGATATAGTAGCAACTTGAATATTTGTTAAAGGAGTGAATGAATGAATGAATGAATCTAGGTGTGTGATGGTGGGATGAGGGAATAAGGAGAGAGATGGTAAAGCACTAGTACTGAACAGGTTTCAGGAACAGAGGATTATCTATGCAATGATCTTCACCAGTATTTAGTACATCACAGTAACTGCCTTAAAGTTATGGACGACCTGAGATAATGTTTAGAATGTGGACAGTAACAGGGACTGCCGCCAGTGCCCACGTAAAGTGTGCAGCACAGTACCTGGCACACAGTACACGCTCAACAGTGGTTCGTGACTATGAAATCTGAAGTAGGAACTGCCACACAGATGAAATTAAAACTGATCTTCACCACTGGGCAAAGGGGAAAAATAAGAGGGAGTGGAAATTTGAAACAGAAAATGGGACTTTTACATTTTTCCTTTGTTAAAAATGGGCGCAGTATTCAAGTTATATTAATTTCTAAAAGTGGCACTGAAATATAAGGTATACAGCCCTGGCTGGTGTGGCTCAGTGGGTTGGATGTCGTCCTGCAAACCAGAAGGTCACCAGTTTGATTCCTGGTCAGGGTACACAGCTAGGTTTTGGGCTAGGTCTCAGATTGGGGGTGTGTGAGAGGCAACTGAGGCCGATGTTTCTCTCCCTCTTTCTCCTTACCTTCCCCTCTCTCTAAAATTAAATAAATAAAATCTTAAAAAAATAAGGTATTTAGTAAACAGTTTACTAGCTTATAACAGAAAAATTATTCTCAAACATAGTTTTCCTCAATGAGCTTAACCAATGAGCTTATTCTGTTTACCATTCTTAATGTTTTTACAAATATCTCCTATGCCTCCAGTATGATCACGATGCCAATGAGTCACTATGATTTCCTGGATTGCTGTGTTAAATTCGTTCAGAGCCTGCTTTAAACAGGTGATATATTCTGGAATTGCTGGTTCTCCAGTGTCAATGAGGATTCTCCTGAAAGTTAAATGGAATATAATCACACAATTGGTACAGTTAATATTAGCATATTTCTCACACAGATAATTTATACTTAAGAAACCGCATAAACTGCTTTGCTTTCAAAACCAGATGTTACTTCAGCTTAACTACAGTAATCTCACTTTAAGTTTTTATAGCTAAAAGTAAGTCTGAATAAGGAGTAATAGCAATAACATTGAACACTTACCTAACACCTAAAATAAATATGGCACTGTTGCAAAACTTTACTTTAAAATTGTATTCCTCATAACAACTATTTAAGGTAGGTATTTCATTATTATACATGTATGTAGAAAATCAAGAAAATTGCCCAAGGTTACTCTGAAAATAAATGGTACAACCAGTATTCAAACCCAGGCATTCTGGTGTTAAAATATGTGCTTTATGCATTCTGCCTTCGAGTTCTTTTACAATATTCTCAAATGTCTCAGAGATATGAAAGAATATGATTCAACAGAAGTCCTAAAGATACCTAGTCTTCTGCACTGCACACAAAACTTATCCCTGAAGCTTTATATTAGCTCCCTTACACATGAAAATGAAGGCAGCAGAAAGCATAGAGAAAATGTCTAAGCTAATTTATTTCTATACTTAAATAACACTGTTAGTTATTATTTTTCCACTTATGGTTCAGAACCTTCGTATACTTCTCTATGAAGTTTTCCTGAACTAAAGAAATAACGGTGTACTGGCTGGGTGGGTCAGTTGATTGGAGCATTGTCCCATACATCAAAAAGGCTGCAGGTTCGATTCCTGGTCAGGGCACATATCTAGGTTGTGGGTTCAATCCCTGGATGGGATGTGTACAGGTGGCAACTCATCGATGTTTCTCTCTCTCTAAAATCAATAAACATATATCCTTGGGTGAGGGTTAAAAAAAAAGAAATAAGGGTGACATTTCCTCCTCAAGAACAAATTGATAAACCTCTTAATTCACGTGGTTTCACAGTAACATCTCCCTAATTAAGGCTGCAGGAAAGATTAGTCTTGAGGAAAAGACTGAGTCATTCATTATTTATTAATTCATCAATAACTGTTCTGAATTATCTACCGTGTGCCACACTTTTCTTGCAAGACAAAAACCTTATTTACATTCAGGTGGAAGGTGGGAAGGGGGAACTGTGAAAATAGTAACAGTAACAGTAAATGGTAACAGAAAGCATTTTGCAGAACATTAAAATGGGAGTAAATGACAGGAAGTAACTGGATGGCTATTTTATACTGGATGGTTTGTTTCCCTAACCCCATCCCCTGAGACCCAACAACAAATTGCCCTCTGACCAGGGAAGAGGGCAGCAGCTTTACAATCCACTGGCTTCTATCTACATTATTAGTTCTGTAGAGCAGTCACTCTACCTGACAAGCACACAGTCTTATAACTGTCCCTTCTAGAAACACGGAAACTAGATGATTACACTGGCCCAAGGGTGTATTTTGGGATCCCGTTGGCATTGCAAATATAAGGAAGAGATTATTTACTTATTTATTTTTAATAGCAAGTCTCTTTTTTTTTTTAAAGATTTCATTTATTTATTTTTAGACCGGGGAGAAGGGAGGGAGAAAGAGAGGAACAGAAACATCAGTGTGTGGTTGCCTCTCACACGCCCCCTACTGGGGACCTGGGCTGCAACCCAGGCATGTGCCCTGACTGGGAACTGAACTGGCGACCCTTTGGTTTGCAAGCCCATGCTCAATCCACTGAGCCACACCAGCCAGGGCAGGAAGAGATGATTTAGATAACATTTTAAAAATAAGTACATACCTATCAATAATTACCTTAAAAGTAAATGTTCCAATCAAAAGACATAGGGTGGCTAAATGGATAAAAAAATCAAGACATATATACTGACTGTAAGAGGCTCACTTTAGATCTAAGGACACACAGACTGAAAGTTAGGGGAAGGAAAATATATTCCATGCAAATGGAAATAAAAAGAATGCTGGGGTAGTAATACTTACATTAGACAAAATAGACTTTAAAACTAAGACTGAAAGAAGAGATAGAGAAAGGTCTTACATACTGATAAAGGAATCAAGCCAATAAGAGGATCTAAAACGTGTAAATACCTATGTAACCAATAGAGAAGAAACTAAATACAAAAGGCAAATATTAACAGACATAGCCCTGATTGGTATGGCGCAGTTGGTTGGGTATTGTCTCACAAAGTGAAAGGTCACAGGTTCGATTCCCAGTCAGGGCACATGCCTGGGTTGTAGGTTTGGTCCCCAGTAGGGGTCTTTGCGAGAGTCAACTGATGATGTTTTTCTCTTACATTGATGTTTCTCTCCCTCTCTTTCTCCCTCTCTAAAATAAAATAAAAAGTTAAAATTCTGCTGTTTAGAAAATATATATACTTTCATGTGAATAAAATAAAATGTCACATTATACCAGTTAGAATTAATAGATAGACAATGTTCCATCCAAAACAGCAGAATACACACTCTTTTCAAGTGCACATGAAACATTCTCCAGAATAGATTACATTTAGATCATAAAGCAAGTCTAAAGAAATTTAAGACTGAAATTACATCAAGCATTTTCTGACCACAACAATATGAAACTAGAAATCAATTATAAGAAGAAAACTGAAAAAAGACAATCACTTGGAGGCTATACAATGTGCAACTAAAAAACCAGCGTGTCAAGGAAGAAATCAAAGAGGAAATAAAAAAATACATTGAAACACATAAAAATGGAAACACAATGTTCCAAAATATGTGGGATGCAGCAAAAGCAATTCTACAAGGGAAGTTTGTAGTGATACAGACCTACCTCAAGAAACAAGAAAAATCCTTAACGACTTTTCTTTACTTCTAAAAGAACTAGAAAAAGCACAAAACCCAAAGTAAGTAAAAAGAAGAAAATTATAAAGGTCAGAGTAGAAATAAATGAAATAGAGACTAAAATAAAATAATAAAAAAGATCAATGAAACTAAGAATAGGTTCTTTGGAAAGACAAACAAAACTGATAAACCTTTAGCCAGATTCAGCAGGAAAAACAGAGGGACCAGACAAATAAAATGAGAAATGAAAGAGAAGTAAAAACAGACACCTCAGAAATACACAGAATCACAGAGATTACTATGAACATTATACAGCAACAAACTCCACAACCTAGAAGAAATTAACAAATTTCTAGAAACAAAAAATATTCTAAGACTGACTCAGGAAGATACAGAAAATCTCAACAGACCAACTATTAGTAATGATATTGAATCAGTAATCTAAAAACTCCCAACAAGCCAAAGTCCCGGACCACAAAGTTTTACAGGTGAATTCTACCAAACATTTAAAGAAGAGTTGGTACCTATTCTTCTCACACTATTCCAAAAAACTGAAGAGGAAGGAATACTTTAAAGGCATTCTGTGAGGCCAGCATTACTCTGATACCCAAACCAGAAAAAGACACTATAAAAAAAGATAATTATCGGCCAATATCCCTGATGAACTTAGATGCAAAAATCCTCACCAATATATTAGCAAATAAAATTCTACAATATATTAAAAGGATCATACACCATGATCAAGAGGGATTTATTCCAGGGAGGCAAGCATGGTTCAATATCCATAAATAACCATTATGATACACATTTACAGAATAAAGGATAAAAATCATATAATCATCTCAACAGATGCAGAAATAGCACTTGATAAAACTGAACATCCATTTATGATAAAAACTCTCAACGAAGTGGATCTAAAGAAAATATACCTCACCATAATACAAGCCATATATGACAAATCCACATACTCAATGGTGAAAAACTCAAGGCTTTTCTTTTAAGATCAGGAATAAAGCAAGGATGCCCACTCTCACTATTTTTCTTCAACATAGTTTTGGAAGTCCAAGACACTGCAATCAGACAAAAAAAGAAATAAAAGGCATCCAAATTGGAAAGGAAGATATAAAACACTCTCTATTTGCTGATGACATGATACTATTTATAGAAAACCCTAAAGACTCCACCAAAAAACCATTAGAACTAATAAATAAAGTCAGTCACTTTGCAGGACACAAAATTATTACTCAGAAATCTGTTGCATTCCTATATAATAACCATGAACTATCAGAAAGAGAAATTAAGTTCCAGCCAAGATGGAGGTGTAGGCAGACATGCTTTGCCTTCTTGCACAACCATAAGAAGGATCACAACTAACCTCAAAACAAAAAACAACGAGAACTGCCAGAGAATTGAACTGTATGGAAGTCTGACAACTAAGGAGTTAAAGAAGAAACATTCATACGGATGGGCAGGAGGGGTGGAGATGGGGTGCTGGATTGGAGATGATGTGGTGTGGCAGTGGCTGGCAGGATGGGGGGTCCCACATTCATGTGTGGTGGATAAAAATCAGGAGGGACACTTGGGGAAGGAGCAATCTCAGGCCCAGGCTATACTGCGCAGCCCAGTGTTCCATCACCAGGAAGATAATGCCTCGTAACTTCTGGCTGTAAAAACTAGTGGGGGTTGGAGCAGTGGAAGAAACTGCTGGTTTCTCAGGAGAGTCCATTTAAAAGGCCCCTATGGTCCTAGAACATACTCAAACCCACTCAGCCTGGGAACCTCCACAAGGCAGTAGGTAGAGGGGCGCCAGTCACATATGGGAAATGGGTGAAGTGCCTGGAAATGGGGTGAGTGCTGAGCAATCAGCATTGTTCCCTCTCTGAGCCCTCCCCCACATACAGTGCCACAAAGTGGTGAAGATGGTTGACCCCCCTTCGTGAACATCTAAGGTTCTGCCCCTTACAACGTAACAGGTGCGCCAAGACAGGGAGTCAAGGCAGCTCTACCTAATATACAAAAACAAACACAGGGAGGCTGCCAAATTGAGGAGACAAAGAAACACGGCTCAAATGAAAGAACAGATGAAAACTCCAGAAAAAGAACTAAGAGAAACAGAGACAGCCAGCCTATCAGATGCAGAGTTCAAAACACTGGTGATAAAGACGATCAGAGAACTCACTGAGTATGGCAAACACATAAGGGATGAAATGAGAGTTACACTAAGTGAAATAAAGAAAAACCCACAGGGAACCAACAGTGAAGGGAAGGAAGCCAGGGTACAAAATGACTTGAAACATAAGGGTGAAATAAATAGTCAACCAGTATAGAATGAAGAAACAAGAATTCAAAAAAAATGAGGAGAGAATAAGAAGACTTTGGGATATCTCCACAATCTGAATCATAGGGATGCCAGAAGGAGAACAGGAAGAACAAGAAATTGAAAACTTATTTGAAAAAATAATGAAAGAAAACTTTCCTAATTTGACAAAAGAAATAGACCTACAAGTCCAGGAGGCACAGAGAGTCCCAAACAAATTGAACCCAAAGGGGACCACACCAAGACACATCGTAACTAAAATGTCAAAGGTTAAAGATAAAGAGAGAATCTTACAAGTAGCAAGAGAAAAGCAGAGTTACCTACAAGGGAGTTCCCATAAGACTGTCAGCTGATTTCTCAAAAGAAACTTTGCAGACAAAAAGGGACTAGCAAGAAGTATTCAAAGTGATGAAAAGCAAGGACCTATGACCTAGATTACTCTATCCAGCAAAGCTATCGTTTAGAATGGAAGGGCAGATAAAGTGCTTCCCAAAAAAGGTAAAACTAAAGGAGTTCATTATCACTAAGCCCTTATTAAATGAAATGTTAAAGGGAGTTATTTAAGAAAAAGAATAAGATCAAAACTATGAACAATAAAATGACAACAAACTCACAACTATCAACAACTCAATCTAAAAAACAAAAACAAACTAAGCAAACAACCAGAATAGGAACAGAATCATAGGTATGGAGATCATTTAGAGGGTTATCAGTGGGGAGAGGGAAGGGGATAAAGGGGGAAAAAGTGCAGGGATTAAGAAGCATAATTGATAGGTATAAAGTAGACAGGGGGAGGTTAAGAATAGTATAGGAAATGGAGAAGCCAAAGAACTTACATGCAGGACCCATGGACATGAACTATGGGGCAGGATTGCTGGAGGGAAGGGAGGTACCAGGTGGAGGGGGCAAACGGGAAAAATTAGGACAGCTGTAACAGCATAATTAATAAAATATACTTAAAAAAACAAACAATGAGTAGCTCAGAAGACAGCACCAAAGTACCCGTCTTTCTGTTGTTTATTTTTTTCAAGGTAATGTTTCTTACTATTTTTTTTTTTCAGTTTTTAAAACAAGCTCTGGCCAGCTTTATTTAAAAAAACAATTTTGAATGAAAACAAAAAGAAAGAGAAATTAAGAAAACAATCCCCCTGACACTGCATCAAAAAGAATAAAATACCTAGGAATGAATTTAACCACAGAGGTGTGCCTTGTTCTCTGAAACCTATAAAACATCGATGAAAGAAATGGAAAATGAAACAAATAAAGGGGAAGATATACCATCCTCATAAATTAGAAGAATTAATACTGTTGATATGTATACTACCTAAAGCAATCTACAGAGGTAATGTAATCCCTACCAAAATAACAATGGCATTTTTCACAGAACTACAACAAATAATCCTAAAATTTGTATGTAACCACAAAAGAGACTGTATAGTCAAAGGAATCTCCAGAAAGAAAACAAAGCTGGAGGTGTCATGATCCCTGATTTGACTAAAAAGCTACAGTAACAACAGAGCATGGTACTGGCACAGAAACTGACATACAGGTCAATGGAACAGAATACAGATCCTGGAAACAGATCCTCTAGATATGGTCATAACGTACAAACAAAGGAGGCAAGAATATACAATAGGAAAAGACAATCTCTTCAAAAAGTGGTATTGGGAAAACTGGACAGCTACATGCAGAAGCATGAAACTGGAACGCTTTTTTATACCATATACAAAAATAAACTAAAAATGGATTAGAGACCCGAAACCATAAAATTCATGGAAAACATAGGCTGTATAAATTCTTTTGACATCAGTCTTAGTAATATTTTTTTGGATCTGTGTTATCAGGCAAGGTCAACAAAAGCAAAAATAAACAAACAGGACTACATCAAACTAAAAAGCTTTGTAAAGTGAAGGAAACCATCAATAAAATAAAAACCATCAACAAAATGAAAAGGGAATCTACTGAATGGGAGAATCTCTCACAATGTAATACCTTACAATGGACCAACATAGCAATTTAAACTAACATTTGGTGCTTTCACATATTTATTATCCTTCTGATCCTCAGATCAACTCGAGGGAGGTATTATTATTTATTATTATTTTATTTTACAGCAGAGGAATCTAGTCTTCAGAAAGGCTAAATGATTTGCTCCAGGCCTCAGCAATAGATGGTACTAGGAAGCATTAAATATTCCGATACAAGATCCAGTGCCTTCTCTATTCAAGACATACTGCCTCTCTGGCGGCTGCTTAGCAAGCACATACAATCTTTCCCCATGTGGCATAAGTGAAACTCCAGCTATAAATTAGAAAAACAACGTTCTTGGTTTCCTCCTTAACATATAGCAATTCTCTCAATAACATCTGTGAATAGCTACTGCAGAGGATTAGACAGTGTCATTTCTATGTGGGCTGGTTGACTTTGTTCTTCATGGCTACAGACAATACCCCATTTCAGGTCATTTTGCAAATACAAGTTATACTAATAAAGGGAACAAGAGTGCAGAAGAATTTGTATAGGTCTGTGACAATTTATTCACTAGATCACAGTGCCTGGCATATAGTAGCCCCACAGTAACAGTCTGCTATGTGAATGGAGAAAAGAATTCTTCAACTGATGGAAATTAGTGTAATCAACTTCCTCTTCTAGGTATTTTATATCAATTTTAAGAAAGTTATTAAATGGATTCTGTCAATTTGCTGTCAGTCTTACAAAATCATGACTAATTTTCTGAGCACCTACTATGAACCTAGAATTGTCTGGAGGCTATGAGAGAAGCAGAAATGATAAAAATTATAGCTAATATTATTATATGCTTCCCACATGTTAGAATTTGTCAAGTGCTTCTGATTAAGATTTTTCACTTAAATTTCACTTGACATAACATCCTTTTGAGGTAAGTACTATATAAGCCTCATTGTATAGGTAAGGAATCTGAAGCTTAGAGAATCAACTTTCAAAGTCATAAGCCAGGACTGGGATCTAGGTAATCATATTTATTCCATTAGATTGCCTTCTACCATGAATAGGAAATAGTATATTTACATTCAAGGTATTTACAATTTCTTAGTAAAGGTTAAAATTGCAGCTTTTTAAAAGTCCTTGGGCAGAGAAGAAACCTTGACATACTCTTTGGAAACTTTGGCTATTATTTGTTCATTCAAATGTTTATTGAGTACCCATGTACTAGGCATCATAGTAGATACTGTTGTGCTTTACGGAAATTCATTTGGCATCCATGGACTAATCAGAATAAGGATGGAAGACCAGCTAAGATTGCAGTTATCCAGCAGTCCTGGAATAACAAAGAAAACGAAGACAGAAAGTAGACAGCACTCATTTATTCAGCAAATACTGTAATTCCTGTACTACGTACAAGGCTCTGAGCTAGGTGGTGGGGGTATAGTAATGAATAAGCCTTAATTGAGGCTTATTTTATTGTGAATAAAGGTACGAAAGGCCATTAAGAATCTTCGGACCTCCACAAAAAAACCATTTTATTATCAAGATAAGGGCCATGAAAAGAATGAGTGCTAAGGCAGTGGATTACATTAACCTAACATAGTCTAAGGATTTAAGGGAGGCTTCCTTGAGGAAATGATGTGTTAACTGAGCTCTAAAGGATGAAGGAGTTTATCTGGGTAAAGAGGAGAGGGATAGTTGGAGAAAGAGAGAAAGGCATGCATGAAGGTCCTGAGGCAGAAAGGATACAACTCATCTGGCTGGGATGGAGAGAGGTTTGTGATCAGGCTGATAGATGGGTAGCAGCCAGAATACACAAGGCCTTCTAACTTTCATTAAAAAATAAAATACTACTCTGGCTACATGGGGGAGAATGGACTGGAGAGGGACAAAAGCAGATGAAAAGAAGTCAGTTAGAAGCTATTTTAGAAGCCTAAGCAAGAGTTGTACTGGCGTGGACTGTGTGATAGCAGTGGAAATGGGGAGATCTTCTTAATGGCTTGTATGTGTGTACA
The DNA here is from genome assembly GCA_004026765.1 of Micronycteris hirsuta. Classification (NCBI taxonomy): domain Eukaryota; kingdom Metazoa; phylum Chordata; class Mammalia; order Chiroptera; family Phyllostomidae; genus Micronycteris; species Micronycteris hirsuta. The sequence continues at coordinate 15,895 of PVJI01019177.1, forward strand.
CAAAACAAGGAGTATACTTAAGTATTAGCCTTGAACAAATGTAAGGATGGCTTTGTTTACCAAGATGTGGATGACTGACTGGAAGAGGATCAGGGTTAGCAGGAAAGCCCACGAGTTCAGTTTGGGAAATACTGAGTTTCAAGCGGTTGTAAGTCATCCAAACCAGACGTAAGAAAACAGCTGGCTACCCTGGTCTGAAAATCAAGTTTGGAGTTTGTTTGAGCTGGAGCTCTAAATTTGGGAGTTATTAACAAACATTTAATAGGTGGAACCAAGTTACTAGACAAGATCATCTAGGTAGAGACTATAGCATGAGCACAGAAGACTAGGATTGCATCTTGAGGAATTCAAACACTTAAAAGAGCTGATAAAGAGAACAATTTATTAGGGACACTGTGAAACAGTAGCTAGAGAGTAAGGGGAAGCCAGGAGACGGCGGTGTTGGCAGACCAAAGAGTGGTCAACAGTGTCAAAAGATACTAAAATTCAATGAAGATGGGAATGGAAAAATGCCATTGGGTTTAGTGACGAAGAGCCACCTGTGATCTTAGACCTGTTTTGTGCAGTGGAAAAGGTAGATATCAGAAGCTCTTACTTGGACCCAATCAATGTTCATTTCTAGTCAGCTGACTTCTATGTTATACAGAAGAATAATATCATCTGTGCATTAACTTATTCAGGCTCAACTATATGGACTCATCGCATACATCTCTCATATACATATGAGTGATTCCACCAGCCATTCCACTCCATGAGTTCATGTGAGTAGTAGTGCAAACATTGTAAGACGGGAGACACGAATCTACTCTTCCTTTAGACACGAATCTACTCTTCCTTTAGTCAGTTTCAGGCTCCTATGTGACTTTTACCACAAGCACTTTGCTTACCTGAATGGGATTCTATTGTTTAAAGATACATTGTGTATTTTTCACACAACACGGCCCCCTGAACACAAGCCAACTTCATCTAGTTTTCAAAGGAAACCAGCCGCCTGTTTCATCACTAGGTGAAAAGCAGGCTATGTTGAACTTATTGAGAAACAACACATTGGTCTCCAACATAGATACTTTCTAGGGCAATTCTGACTACACACAATTTTCATCTTAGGTACTGACTAGAACTAGTTTAAGATGACACACTGCAGAGAGATGAAAATACCTATGGACTTCCCAGCCTGAGGGAGTCTTATCCAAGATAGACTCTACCTTAGATACCAGGTAGTTGTTTTTTTTTTTTTCCTAATTATCTGGTCCTCCTAGATTCTGAAGGCAGCCTAAAGCTTTTGTGCCTAACTGACCCTGCCTTGTTTGCTGTAGATTTCACCTTTTGCCTGTCTGACTTGTAATACTTCAGTTCCTTCATCCTGCTGCCTCTGACTGACTTGCTGGAAAAAAGGCAAATAATTTGTGCTGCACATAAATACAGGTACTGCACATAAAAACTCAATATACTACACATTAAAATGTGTTGAGCGGTCGAGTTTACTTTATTAATTGTAACACGTCTTGAATGCACAATTAAATTCTATGCTCAAGAACAATATATTTCTACTTTGTATTATCTAGGTTACACTTAGTACACAAACAGTGCCCCAAGTAGTTACTGTGCAATACACCACATCTCTCCATTTCTACACAAAACAGAATGCAGCTGAAGAAATCTTAGAAATAGAGATGTTATTCCATCAAAAAATAACCTAAATAAGTCCACACAATAGTAACAAACAAAAAGGAGTAAGCTCTTCCTTCCCAAGGGCAGTGTGGGGGCTTTTCCGCTTTTCGGCAATTCGCCAGCAAGAAAACCCTGCCCTCTGCTGCCCAGTTAAGAAAAATACCTCCACTGAGTGAACCGCTTCCGTGAAGAAGTTACCCTGGGGCAAAACGCGAGTGAAAAGTCATAAATTGAGCCGTGACAACGTTTTCCTGGAGTCTTAAAAAACTCCAGGCGCTACTCATTTCTCAACCACTTAAACACGCTCACCCTGGCATGCAACATCAAAGTAAACTGGGTTTCAAAAACAGGACTTTTTTTTTTTTTTAAATTATTTCTCCCCCAACCAGTTGTAAGTTAGATTATTATAGGAACGGTCGTGATTCAAGGGAAGTACACGGCCCGAGCCTTTGCGGATGGTTCTACGGAGGGCTGCCCCGCCGGGGCAGAAGGAAGCAGCACCGCCCCGGGCGAGCAGTGATCAAAGTCCCAAGTCCGCGCGTTTGGCAGACCAGTATTTTTGTGGCGAGGGGGTGGGGGACGTTTACCTGGGGCCGGTCCCTATCAGGTAGGTGTTGGTGCCCTGCAAGGTCATAGGACCTGGGTTACAGCCCAGGACGCGCACCACCCGATTGGACAGCCGCTCGATGCGTTGCAAAGTGGCTGCCATCTTCGCCTAACCCACGGTAGGGGCGTAGCTCCCGCTGTGACCGCAGCACAGAACCCGCAAGTAGGTCCGGAGCGGAACCAGCAGTCACCTGACTGGAGGCGGGGCGGGATCCGCCTCTATGCGGGGGGCGGGGCCAGAGGCCACGTATCGTTGCGCGATTCGAGCGGGTGGTGGGGCGGAGAGTGAGCAGTTTCCGAGCTGGGCCAGAGGTCACGTGACGCCTCACGGGGCCTCGATAGCGAGGGAGTGTGCCCGCGTGGGGCTTCCGGCGGCGTGAGGCGAAGCGGGGTTTGAGTGCTACCCTTTGTCGTAGAGCAAGGTGCCTTCACAGGAGTTTGTTTGGGGGCAGGCGAGAGACGTTTTAACCTGGGAAATCTTGTGATGGGGCAAAGGGCGGGCAGGTTGGGGGTAGATAGTGAGTTCTAAATCCCGGGAGGCAGGACTACTCCGGTTTGTAGGCAGTGGTGTATGTGTGTGTGTGTCTTTGTGTGAGGAGTACCTGTTTATCTTTCATAATAAACAGCTGTAAGTATGTGTACCTAGCGCTTTCCATCTGCGAAGTGCTCTTTGCAAATATCTCATTTAACCCTCACAGTAACACTTCCTTCCTGTGCCACCTGCCTGCCCGGAGTGTTAGGTCTGCCTTAGACTACAGAACTGGGTTTAACAGATTAACCATCCCAGTATTAACTACCGCTCCCAATTAAAAAAACTGAGCAGATCCTATGATCTGTTTAATCGAGTTTTGACAATTGTATGTAACCATTCCCCCAAGAGATGGTAGAATATATATCTAGTACCCCAGCCCACCTCTTCTCAAGACAAATGAGGAGCCCTGGATGGCGTGGCTAAGTGGGTTAGGCGGTGGCCTCCAAGCCAAAAGATTATCGATTTGATTCCCAGTCAGGGCTCATGCCTGGGTTGCAGGCCCGGTTCCCAGTGAATGGTGTGCCAGAGGCAACCACACATTGATGTTTCTCTTTCTCCCTCCTTTCCCCTCTGTCTAAAAATAAATAAATACAGTCTTTAAAAAACAAAACAAAAAACAAACGCGGAATTGACACACGAGATGCTTGCAGTTATAAAATCTAGTACAAGCATTTTTAACATTCTTTTTTTGCAGGTGTTCAGTTTAATATTACAAATTTCTTAAAAGACACACCTGTATTATGTGTGACACACTTCTATGCCTTGTGTAGCAGAGATGTACTTTTAATGGCAAAGTGTTTCAAAAAACTTCACTGGAATAATCATGTGACTTGTCCCCTTTGCAAACGGAAGGCAAGCAATATGTCCTTTAAAACGTGTGGAATAACCACCAAATTCTGTATGTCAGGAATTGTCAACTCACCGATATTTATGTACTTGTGGCTATGGATTAATGGTTATTCAGGCAGGAAGCCATCTTTGTCTTCCATCAGCCTTAGACCTCTCTGCTGGAAAGTCAGCAGAACCTTTGAGAAGACAGTGGAACAGTAATTTCTGGACCATAGTGCTCTTCCTGAGGCCCATAGGTAGCTCTTTATCCCTTAGCTTATTATTTTTTTAAATCAGAATTTCCTTGTGCTTACCATTTCGATTTCATTTAATTTACTGCCAGTCTCTTCATTTGGCAGATGAAGAAATGGGCCCAACAAATAATTTAAAAGTTAAGTGATTTGAGTAGAGTCAAACAAGTAGACGCTAGCAGAAGAGCAGGAACAAGGGTAGATAGTGAACTTCGTTTAGATTCGTTGAAATTGATGTGATTGTGGGATATCTTGTAATGATATCTATAGATAATTGGATATGTGAGTTGAGCTCAGAAGAGATCTAGGCTACAGATACAAAATTGAGTTTTTGTTTATAGGTTTAGCAATGTGACTTGAAGGTTAATTTCCTCTCCAGGAAATAAGACCAAAGATTTTTACATTCTGTTCAGTTACATTTACAGTTGCTTATCATTTGCCTACAACATGCAAAGTATTCTTTATTTTTTTAAAGATTTTATTTATTTATTTATTTTTTTAGGGAGAGGGGAAGGGAGGGAGGCAGAGAGGGAGAGAAACAGCAGTGTATGGTTGCCTCTCACGTGGCCCTCACTGGGGACCTGGCCTGCAACCCAGGAATGTGCCCTGACTGGGAATCGAACCAGGACCCTTTGGTTCCCAGCCCGCGCTCAATCCACTGAGCTACACCAGTCAGGGAGCAAAGTATTCTTGTAGACACATTGTGGGGGGTGTTAAAAATGAAAGATATGCCCTGTCTGGTGTGGCTCAGTGGCCTTAGTGCCAGCCTGCAAACCAAAAGGTCGCGGGTTTGATTACCAGTCAGGGCACATGCCAGAGTTGCAGGTCAGGTCCCCAGTGGGGGAGTGCTTGAGAGGCAACCACACGTTGATGTTTCTCTCCCTCTTTTTCTCCTTCCCTTCCCCTCTCTCTAAAAACAAATAAAATCTTTAAAAAAAAAGAAAGATAGTTGGCTCTAGATGCTCATAACCAGAAGGGAGAAACACATAACCTTTTTTCCCCCTAATATTTATTTTTCCATTTATTCAATGCCAGCTAGATTTTTTTAATGCTCATGTGAAAATATATTCATTGATTTTAGAAAGACAAAGGAAGAGAGAGCAAAACATCAATTGGTTGCCTCTCCTATGCACCCCTACCAGGGATTGAACCTGCAACTCAGGTATGTGCCCTGATCAGGAACCTAACATGCAACCTTTTGGTTTATGGGACTGAAGCTCCAAGCAATTGAGCCACACTGGCCAGGGCATACATGGTCTTATTTTAATGTATATTTGGATAAATTCTACAAGAGAAGCTACAGTGATGGGATTAGAATGAGAAAGGGGAGAATCAGATTGATTAGGAAGATCTGGGAAATTTTAAAGGTAATGGGTTTTGAGCTGATTCTTAAAAGATTGATAGAACTTCCTCAGGTCCCAGGGGTGTCCACCCTTTTGGTGTCTCTGGGACACACATTGAATACATAATCCAATGTGTCACAATTGCAACCCATAAAAAATTCTCATGTTTTAAGTTAATTTACAATTTTGTGTTGGGCTGCATTCATAGCCGTCCTGGGCTGCAGTTTGGACACCCCTGGTAGATGGAAGTCTAAGGGCATTGTAGACAGACTTGGAAATAGAAGAAACGTAGTGGGTGTTTTTGGGAACAGAAACCAACAATCATATGGCCTTGGGGTATAGGGTTTGAGAAATATACAGTTTGAAAAACGTGGGTCTAAATGAATGATACTTTATAAATTCTTTGTCAGAGTATTTCAAATTCAAGAATCTCTAAAACATAACTTGTTCACTTGGATGTGCTGTGAGGCAAACTGTACTTTCTTAAAACTTAATTGACAAATACAGTAAAAGCTTATCACCTAGTCAGCCTGTGAAAGGACCCATGCTATTCCTTTACCCAATGTGAGGGTTATAAAAGGTTGTGCTGTAGTCACAATGAATCACTCTGCTATCACTAGATTAGAAAATCCTACGTATGACTAACAGCTGATTTCAGTTTCATTTTAGTCTTCGATCTTAAATGTTTCTAAACCCTCTAACGATACCTGTTTTCAATGAAGAAAAAAAGAGTCCTGAGATGAAGATTTTCTGGAAGAGACTCTGAGTTAAGGAAGGCATTTTTTATTTGACAAGTAAGTCTATATTTTATGTGTTAAGTCTGGTGAACAAGAGAAAGTTTGCTAGTTTTTACTTTTAAAATATCTGCTTTATTGCAAAGGGATCATATACAGTGGGCAGAGGTTATATATTTTGGCTGGCAGCCAGGAAGCCACACAGCTGGGCTCACTTCTGAATGAAATTGGATTGAAACTGTTGTTACGGTAGTGTCACAAGTTCTCTAGGAAATCAGATTTGTAGGTGGTATTATTTCTCATAAGATGGTATTGGAATAGTGATCAGCTGTAGGGATAGAGATGAACTGACCTTCATACAAGTCATACAACTAAGGGGTTACTGAAAGAGCCACGGGTCCTCTTTATGAGAGCTGTTGTATTTGTTATCACCTTGCTGTCTAGGTTTCTTTCCAGTTGGCATTATGTCCTGCCTCACTAAATTAGGAATATATAGAAGTTGTCTTATCAGATTAGTCTGTTGAGTCTGATATTCTACCAATAATATAATTAAAAGTTTCTTAGAAATTATTTTTCCCATTTTATAAAACTGTTAGTGTTTTCCATATCCGTGCCAAGTAAAGGAAGCTCTCTTTGTGGGAGAGTGATAAGAAATGAACACATGGAGTGCTTAGGTACTATGGTCTGTAATTTTAAGGGAATCGTCTACAATGAAAAAAATGTTTGCTCATCAGAGATAACTCATGTAAACACCCAACATCTCTAAACCTTAGTTTTCTGATCTGCAAAATGGGGCTGATAATACCTTTCTCATAAGGATTTTTAAGGATTAAATGAAATAATATATGTAAAACACTTCACATGTAATAAACACTCAGAAATGGTAGCTACTATTATTACTATCTGTTCTTCCACGATATGTGCAGTGTGTTTTTGCCCACATAGTAAAGCTTAAGAAATTGCATTTTTTAGAATGATGTTACAACAGACCTTGGATACACATGAAACACAACCAATAAAACCGTGCTAAGGAATCTTTGCCAATGTTTTGTGGAACCTTTGTTTCTGGAGGACGTACTCAAAATGTAGTACATTACACTTTTAAACTAGGTGTTCCTTCCACCTGGAAAGCTTTTCCATATGATATCCATGTGACAGATTTCATTACTCAAATGTCACCTTCTCAGTGAGGCCTGCCCTGACCATCCTAATTAAAATTTCAACCCATCATGTGCCTGCCTGTACTCCTAATCTCTCTTAATATGCTCTATGTTTTTTTTTCTATAGCACTTATGCTGAAATATATTTAATTTACTTATTTATTTTATTGTTAATTGATTGTCTTCCTCTGCTAATTCCACTAAGGTAGGGATTTTTGTCTCCTTGTCACTTGATATATCCCAAGAGCCTAAAACAGCACATGGTGAGTTCCAAGAAATATTTAATTAATTTAATTAAACAGACCTTTGTGATTAAATCTCATCCTACTAAAATTCATGCTTATATTGGGCATGATGTCTTTCTTTTTATTTTTAAATATATTTTATTGATTATGCTATTACAGTTGTTCCATTTTTTCTCCCTTTATTCCCCTCTACCCTGTACCCCCCCCCCCCGCCTGTCATCATTCTCCCACCTTACTTTGTGTCCATAGGTCGTACGTATAAGCTCTTTGGCTTCTCCGTTTCCCATACTATTCTTAACATCCCTCTGTCTATTTTGTACCTACCATTTATGCTTCTTGTTTTTTTAAATATATTTTATTGATTATGCTATTACAGTTGCTCCATTTTACCCCCTTTATTCCCCACCGTCCCCCCATTCCCCGCCCTTTAGTTTTTGTCCATGGGTCATACACGCAAGTTCTTTGGCTTCTACATTTCCTATACTATTCTTAACCTCCCCGTCTGTTTTCTACCTACCACTTGTGCTACTTATTCTCTGTACTTTTTCCTCTTTTCTCCCACTCCCACTCCCCTGTTAATATCCCTTTATGCCTTACATAAATCCCTTTAACATTTTATATAATAAAGACTGGGTGATGATGAACTCCTTGAACCTGACCTTATCTGAGAAGCACTTTATCTGCCCTTCCATTCTTAATGAAAATTTAGCTGGATAGAGTATTCTTGGATGTAGGTCCTTGCCTTTCATGACTTGGTATACTTCTCTCCAGCCCCTTCTTGCCTGCAAGGTCTCTTTTGAGAAATCAGCTGACAGTCTTATGGGAACTCCTTTGTAGGTAACTGTCCCCTTTTCTCTTGCTGTTTCTAAGATTCTCTCCTTATTTTTAATCTTGGGTAATGTAATTATGATGTATCTTGGTGTGTTCCTCCTTGGGTCCAACTTCTTTGGGACTCTGTGAGCTTCCTGGACTTCCTGGAAGTCTATTTCCTTCACCAGATTGGGGAAGTTCTCCTTCATTATTTGTTCATATAAATTTTCAATCCCTTGGTCTTCCTCTTCTCCTTCTGGCACCCCTATGACTCGGATGTTGGGACATTTAAAGATGTTCTGGAGGTTCCTAAGCCTCTCCTCATTTTTTTGAATTCTTGTTTCTTCATTCTTTTCTGGTTGAATGTTTTATTCTTCCTTCTGGTCCGCTCCGTTGATTTGAGTCCCAGTTTCCTTCTCATCCCTATTGGTTCCCTGCACATTTCCCCTTCATTTACTTTAGTGTATCCTTCTTTTGTTCATCTGTTTTATGAACAAATCCAACCAATCCTGTGAGCATCCTGATTACCACTGTTTTGAACTGTGCATCTGACAGGTTGGCTATCTCTTCATCACTTAGTTGTATTTTTTCTGGAGTTTTGATCTCCTCTTTCATTTGGGCCATTTTTTTTTGTCTCGGCATGCCTGTTACTTTAAGGGATGGAGCCTTAGGTGTTCACCAGTGTGGGGCAACCCACGTGACTGTGTTGTGACACTGCCTGTGTGGGTGGGGCCTAAGAGAACAGTGGCGCTTGCTTCTCTCTCCGCACTTCCCCCCGCTACCCACAAGCAAGTTGGGCCCCTCCTTGCTGGCTCCAGGGTGGGTGGAAGGGCTTGAGTAGTTCCAGGTCCCCATGGGTCTCTCCAATGAACTCTCCTGTGAGGCCAGGAGTTCCTCCCGCTGTCGCCTCAACCCCCACAGGTGTTTTCAATTGGTGGTTTGAGGCTTTATTTCCCCTGCGATGGTGGGTTTCGAGGTCTGCTCGCTCCCCAGCTTTTTCTCCTGGTTTATCTGTGCGCGAATGAGGGACCACCCAGTCCACCAGTCTCAGCCCCGCCTGGTCCGGTTGGCCAGCTGCGGGTTTTGCTGAGTGCCCTGACTGCGGGTTATGCTGAGTGCACTGGCTGTGTTTTGGCCAAGTGCGCCCGCCGAGGGCCTCTCCAGACAGCTGCAGTGTTGCCGGTACCGTTCCACAAACTGCTGTGGTGCTCTCTGCCTGGCTCTGCCCTGCGTACCGGTCTGGATGAATGTGTTTTCTTTAACTCCTTGGTTGTTGGACTTCCACTCAGTTCGATTTTCTGTCAGTTCTGGCTGTTTTTGCTTTTTAAATTGTTGTTTTTTCTCTTTTGGTTGTGCGAGGATGCACAGTGTGTCTACCTATGCCTCCATCTTGGCTGGAAGTCACCATTTATGCTTCTTATTCCCTGTACCTTTTTCTCCATTCTCCCCCTGCCCCCTCCCTGTTGATAATCCTCCATGTGATCTCTATTTCTCCCTAAAGAGCCTAAAACGGCACATGGTGTGTTCCAAGAAATATTTAATTAATTCAATTAAATAGAACTTTCTGATTAAACCTCATCTTACTAAAATTCATGCTTATGTTGGGCATGATGTCTTTCATTTTAAGATAAGAAACCTAATGCAGGGAAATTCATGGCCTGCTAGAATGGAAAAACTTATATTTTAAAATTAAATTTTTTATCCTATTAGCCACAACATTCTTGACAGGAAAAGTAATGATTATGAACTTTTGAGGTTTTTTTCTGTAAGAAGTGTGAAATACCTTTTAATATTGTTCTGAAGATTTTTTAACAAAATACTCCTAAGTGGTAAAATGGCAAGAACACTGTGTTAGATTGTATGTGTTTTTAGTAACACTTTTCCCTCCTAGCTTTTAAAGTATTTGATGTTCTTTATAGAACATAGACCGTGTTAGTCTACTGAGGCTGTCATACCAGAATACCTCAGACTGGGTGGCTTAAACAATAGAAATTTATTTTCTCACAGTTCTGGAGACTGGCAATCCAATATCAGGGTGCCAGTAGGGTTGGTTTCTGGTGAGGCTGATCTTCCATTTCAGATGGCTGCTTTCTTGTTTCGTCCTCACATGCCTTTCCTCTGTGTCTATGTTGGGGGCTGGGGAGCTAGGGAGGGAGGTAGATCTCTGCTATCTGTTCCTCTTCTTATGAGGACACCAGTTTTGACAGATTAAGGCCCCATCCTAATGACCTCTTTTAACCTTAATTACCTTCTTAAAGGCCTATCTCTAAATATAGTCATATTGAGGATTAGAAAACTAACATGATTTTGCAGGGAAACAATTCTGTTCATACATATAGAAAAGAATGAAAAAGAAGAAAAAAATTAATGACTCTATAACACCATTGATTCAACAAACTGTTGTTAACACTTTTGTATTTCTCTAATCCTATTTTCTTTCCACTTCAAAGCTTTGAGATCCAACCATAATACTTTTTTACTTAACATTTATCGAAGGTGAAATCAAAGATTGTAAACTGAGATGTGTACAGGGTTCAGGTATACAGGTTAGGTACTGATGATGACTGACTTTTCTTGAGTGCTCTGTGCCAAGTACTTTTTTCTAGGAGTTTACATGTGTTACATGTATTATCTTTCTTAACCTTCAAAACAACCCTATATGAGGTATATACCATTATAATTTCTGTATTTCAGATGAAGAAAATCAGGCATAAAGAGATAAAAGAACACGTTTAAGGACACATAGCTAGCAGGTAGCTGCACTAGCATTAAGATCTAGCTGTTGATACGACTGAAGTGGGGTGGCTGGCTACTGTGGTGAACTTGAGAGGGCATGACCAATGTAGGAGGCACTTACTGCTAATGGAGGAATGGTAGTCTAGTGTAGCAGATCTTTATGCTTTTTTCTTTTAAAGATTTTATTTATTTATTTTTAGAGGGGAAGAGAGAGAGAGGAAGAGAAACATTGTAGTGAGAGAGAAACATTGATGGGTTTCCTCTTGTAATGCACCCTAACTGGGGACTGAACTTGCAACCCAGGCATATGCCCTGACCAGGAATCGAACTGGTGACCTTTTGCTTTGTGGGCACAACACCCAAATAACCACATAGGTGAGGGAGTTTTTATTTATTTTTTAATAGCAGTGAAATATTGGATTTTTCTATGAAATGTTGGTAACTAATTAGGAAAAATGAAAAAACACCATTGAATCAGACAAATCTCATTAGCAGATTGCATTCAGTCCACATTTATAAAGTAGGAAGCATGATAGTAGTATCTACCTCCCAAGTTTGATCTAAGGATTAAATGGGGACATTTTATATGCAACATTTATTTCCATTCCGGGCACATTGTGTAAAAAATTGGGACAACTGTAATAGCATAATCATTAAAATGTAATTAAAAAATAAAAATTTCTGCAAAGAACATGTATATTTGTGCACATTTATGAATATTTCCCTAAGCTTGATTCCTAGATGGAATTGGTGGATCAAAAGCATATTAACTTTTTTTTTTTTTTTAGATTTTATTTATTTATTTACTTTTTAGAGAGAGGAGAAGGGAGGGAGACAGAGAGGGAGAGAAACAGCAATGTATGGTTGCCTCTCACATGGCCCTCACGGGGACCTGACCTGCAACCCAGGCATGTGCCCGACTGGGAATCGAACCAGGACCGTCTAGTTCCCAGCCCACGCTCAATCCACTGAGCTACACCAGCCAGGGCGCATATTAACTCTTTTAATGGCTGTTGTACCTTTGTTAAATATATTTTTAGCAGCTTTATAATATTTCATTTTATGAATTACTATTATTTACCAATTCCTTGTGCTTACACATTGAGAATGTTTCCAAATTTTTGCCACTATAAATGGTCATATGGTAAATATCTTTGTGACTAGTTAAGCTTTTTTAATTTCATTATTTTTTAAGTATATATAAAAATCCTTTATAAAAAGTGTGAATTGACAGTACATATACACACATATACATATATATATAGACATAGCTCAAGATTTGTTACTAATAAAGATGTATAATCAAAAGTGTTTGGAGCCCTGGATGCTGTGGCTCAGTTGGTTGGATTGTCCTGTAGAACAAAAGGCCAGTCCGGCACATACAGAAGGCAAACAATTGATGTTTTTCTCTCACATCAGTGTGTCTCTCTCGCTCTCCCTTCCTCTAAAAGCAATTTGAAAATGTCCTCGGGGGAGAATAAAAAAGAAAAAAAGTGTTTGGAGACCATTTATCTACTGCATTCCTTCAGGACCTTGATAGTTATTCATTTGAAAAATTACAAATGGTACTAATTTATGGTCATATGTGACTTGTCTGTATTTTAATAGAGGGCAGTGTTTAACCTGGAAGAATCCATCTCTAGCAAGTTTCAGACTCTATTTGGCAAGTAGATGAGAGTTAGGGTAGGGAAGCCTTTTCCAGGAGAAGCATTTCTGAGAAGAAACTTAGGTTTGGAGGCATTAAATTCAAGATCAAGGTGCCAGCAGATCCAGTGTCTGGAAAGCACCCACTTCCTGGTTTGCAGAGTGTTATCTTCTCATGCAAAGAACAGAGAGAGTTAGGGTAATTTTATTTTTATGAAGACTTTTTAAATTTATTGTTAGAGGGGAAGAGAGGGAGAAAGAGGAGAGAAATAGAGATGTATGAGAGGTATATCAATTGGTTGCCTCTTGCATGCCCCCAGCTGGGAACCTGGCCTGCAACTCAGGCATGTGCCCTGACTGGGATAGAACCAGCAAACTTTTGGTTTGCAGGCCAGCACTCAATCCACTGAGCCATACCAGCCAGGGCAGGGTAAGATTTTTTAAAAGGTAAATAGGCTGAGAGGAAGTTGTCAATTTGTTAATATGCTGCCAAGACTTTTCTTTCCCAACATTACTATAAGAACTATATTTAGTGGTAATATATTATTATTTTTTTAAAAACAGAGCTTTGATAAATTCATGGCCTTGGGTTTTTAAATATTATGCTCAAGAGTTTTACAATCTTATATATATATACACATATGTTTTATTCTAGGTTTTGTCATCTGCAGTGAAGATCATCATGAAACAGAAGATTGAATAAAGCCTTGTAACATTGAAACTAAATTAGAGATTTAGAACGAAAGTTAAAATTAGTCACTTTGATTTCAGTGTTCCAATTTCACAATATTTATTCTTCTAAATAGATTTAGGGAGTAGAAGATAAAATTCAGTGCTATACTAAAGGATGCACTAATATTTGTTGTTTGTGTGTGTATGTGTTTAAGAGAAGGAAGTAGACAATCAAGAGCTATAGTGATTCATAATGAAATATACTAAATTGAATTTTATGATGTCGGTTCTTGGCATTATAATCTATATAACTGATTTAATTGTGGACATCTGGTTATCTGTTAGGTTTTTCTATGAGGGACAATATGTTTTTGGTGTCTTAACAGTAAGCTTTATGCTCTTTGGAACACTTGTGGTCCAGTGTTTTAGTTATTCTTGGTTCAAGTCCGATTTAAAAAAAGCAGGCCAAGAAAGTCAGCATTGTTTTCTTCTACTTCACTGCTTGCAAGGAGGAATTTTTACAAGGTGAGCTTACACTTTTGATCATAAATGCTATTTTTTTTATCTGAATAGAAACTACCTTTCTGTATAGGTCATGAAATATACAAAGTTCCCCTATTTGCATGTAGCACAAAGGTTACTTGCTCCTTATTATTGGTACTTGTATGAGTCATGGCTATACTGCCAGAATTCCAGGTTTATTAATAGAATGTTTTAGTTTACCTAATTAAGCTACTTTTTCTGATAGGTACTCACCTTTTATGGGAAGGAAAAAGACTCATTTCTATGTCTTGTGACCTTTTGTTTTATATCTAAGCCCTATAGTGCAAATGTAGCCTATTACTTGCAACTCTGTTAGAACACTTAATTTTTAAGTTACTTATACCATTGATTTGACTAAGTGAAAAATTTACTGCTGTGGGAGCTATGTGGTTAGCTGGTACAGAATCAGGCATGGAACTAAAAACAGCCTTACAAATCATGTTCAAAACCTTATTTTACTAGAGAAAAACTAGAATGTCAATAGGCTCTGAGAATTCCATGATTCTCTGTCTATCTAATTTCATATGACCTTTTCATTATTACCTTAAGCAATTTAATTCTGTTAAAAGCAATATATATGTGTATATATATTAACATATAACTTAAAAGAAAAAAGAAAAATTAAAAACATTATGAGGATAACATACTGTTTTGTTACAGTTAGATTTGGAATTTGAACAATTTTAAAGGTTAATTTCTGATTCATCCTGTTAAAAAGCAACATATTCATGGCAGTTAGTTGAAAGTATTACAATTTTTTCAGACTTTTTACATGTTAATAATAATAATAAATGCCATTAAATTTGTGTGGAGATTTATAGTTTTCAAAGTATTTTCACATACTTTGTCCTTTTAAAGGAAGAGTTTTTAAGGTTATAACATGTAAGAGAAACAAAATACTCAATGAGAAAAAAGTACAGGTTTTGAGGAAGCTGGAAAGTATGTTAGGTGTTAATACTGGAAATTAGTTTTGAAACTGTGTGTTCTCAGTAAGATGAAATGTTTAAAAAGATGGAATAAAAGTTAGTATTGATAATCATATATGTGTAATAAGATTTAATGAATATTCTGTATGAGCAATAATGAGAATTATGTAGTTATAATATCTAGACAAGGATAAAATTTACACTTGTGGAGAGGTTAGAAATATGGTAGATTCTTTGTTATTTGTCATTCTACAAATGTAAAATTTTCATATCTACAGAATGATTTTCATGAGTGTTTCCAATAATAGCTTGAAGGTACTTAAGACATTATGTTATAAATGATAAATTGTATTATAAAAGAGATGCAGACTTGCCTTGATTTTCATTGTCTTTTGACAACACTAGTAATTTTTTTAAAATTTTTTCTTTTCTTTTTTTAAATTTTAATTACTTTATTGTTGTTCGATTACAGTTGTCTGCATCCTCTCTTCTCCCCTCCTCCCAACCCCTCCAAACCCACCCGACTCCCCTGCTTCCACCCTCCCCCTTGGTTCTGTCTATGTGTCCTCTATAGTGGTTCCTGAAAACCCTTCTCCTCTTAGTCCCCTTCCCCCTCCCCTTTGGCTATTGTTAGATTGTTCTTAATTTCAATGTCTCTGGTTATGTTTTCCTTGCTTTTTTCTTTTGTTGATTATGTTCCAGTTAAAGGTGAGATCGTATGGTATTTGTCCCTCACCGCCTGGCTTATTTCCCTTAGCATAATGCTCTCCAGTTCCATCCATGCTGTTGCAAAGGGTATAAGCTCCTTCTTTCTCTCTGCTGAGTAGAATTCCATTGTGTAAATGTACCATGGTTTCTTGATCCACTCATTTGTAGATGGGCATCTAGGTTGTTTCCAGCACTTGGCTATTGTGAATTGTGCTGCTATGAACATAGGAGTGCAAAGGTTCTTTTGAATTGGTTTTTCAGGATTCTTAGGGTATAATCCCAGTAGTGGAATTGCTGGGTCAAAAGGCAGTTCCATTTTTAGTTTTCTGAGGAAATTCCATGCTATTTTCCACAGTG
>PVJI01019178.1:0-31869 GCA_004026765.1 Micronycteris hirsuta
GGATGAACTGGTGATAAAATGATCCCCTGGGCAGCTGAACAAGTTCATCTCCCAGCTGCAAATCAGAATCCACTGGGGAGCTTGCTAAAAATGTAAATCCACAGGATCCTACCCACAGAGATTCTGACTCAGAGGAGAACCTGGAGTCTGCACAGGAGCAAGCTTCCCAGGTGACTCAGACAGGGGTCAGCTGAGGAATCACTGTGGGACACACCACAATGGTATTAGAGGGAACAAGACATTCCAAAGCCCCTACACCCAATTTCTTTAAGCTTCAGCATAATTCCCAATGGTAACTCTTAGCCCAGTATTTCTTTTCTTCTTTTTTTAAAATTTTTGTTTTTAGAGAGAGGGTAAGGGAAGGAGAAAGAGAGGGAGAAAATCATTGATGTGAGAGAAACATCAGTCAGTGAGAACATCGATCAGTTGCCTCTCCACGCACCCTGACCTGTGGACCGAACCCGCAACCCAGGCTTGTGCCCTGCCTGGGAATTGAACCAGGCGTGGCCTTTTGCTTTGCAGAATGATGCCCAACCAACTGAACCACACCAGTCAGGGCAGCTTGGTATTTCTAAACAAAATATATATTACACCAGTGAGATTTAAATGTATAATGTGAACACATTTTATCGCCCAACAAAATATCGTTATTTTTTGAACTGTAAGATGCACTTTTCCCCCCCAAATTTGGGAGGAAATGGGGGTGCATCTTATAGTCCGAATGTAGCTTACCTGAGTTCTGTTTACATTTACATTGGTGAAATATTATGTTATTTATGTTATTAAATATTTTACCACATTTTTTTGCTTCAAAATTTTTTTTCCAATTTTCCTCCTCTAAAACCTAGGTGCGTCTTATGGTCCAGTGCATCTTATAGTCTGAAAAATACGGTAAGAGGAGTGGCATTTAATCATGTTTTTTCAACAGGCACCTCCCTCCACTCCAGTTTTGCAGTTGAACTGAGCAGGGAACTGCTGGCACCAGGAGGGGTGAG
Source organism: Micronycteris hirsuta (assembly GCA_004026765.1). Classification (NCBI taxonomy): domain Eukaryota; kingdom Metazoa; phylum Chordata; class Mammalia; order Chiroptera; family Phyllostomidae; genus Micronycteris; species Micronycteris hirsuta. The sequence goes on from PVJI01019178.1 coordinate 996, forward strand.
GAACCGCAAACCAGTATCGCACTGGCCTGGGACGGGCCGTTGCTGCCAGGGTCGCAAAGCCCCTCTGCCCAGAGTCCGAACCACAGGAACAGATGCCCCTCCTCAGGCCCAGCACCGCCCCTTCACCACCTCTCCCTTGGCTGGTTTTTTCTTGTGACAAATACGTATATTTTTTAATTCTCAAGGAAAAGTGGGTATGTAAATTATGACAAAATCTTGATTAAGGAATAAAGTTTCTTTTGGTAGTACTTTCCGTTTTGGTTACTTAATGAGAAAAATACAGGCATTGATACAGATCTTTATCGAGACCGTCCATACACGGAAACAGTGGAAAGTGTGATGCCTTCGAAAATTCAATATTCTGTTATGTTTAACTACTTTCTGTTGAGTTTGGTGTCTAAAATGTAAGTCCAGTGAGCTCCAAATGGGAGAATGGGTGGGGGGTTCTCCACTGGCCACTTCTGTCCTGTGCAGGGCTTTCCATCTGGGATTACTACAGCATTTTTATTAAAAGGTGATTGACCGAGTCATTACCACAGTGCCAAATCACACTGCATTTTATTTGTTTGGAGCATGTATCTTAGAAGAATTCTGAGCATCTTTCAAAGTTAAACAACACATCTAAAAGTGGGAACCAGAAAACAAAATGATCGTCACAGGAACAGAGAAAGTGATGTTAAGCACCTGCATGAGCTGCTGGAGCTGAAGGCTGACTTACCCGGAGCCCGGAGCCCCTAGCCGAACTTGGGTGAATCACCCTCAACTTCAGGAGCTGCAGCTTCTTTAGCAACAACAACAAAAATACTATTTAACTCAAAGGGCTCTTACATAACTTAATGAAAAAAAAGTCTTCCCTGATAAGGCCAGTCTCTCCTCTAGCTGGTGCCTTTTCTCCACCTTCCTTCCAGGGTCCAGGCCTCTCCACACAGTGAAGGTCTATTCTGTGACCTGCCCTGGTGACTAGGGATGCTCATCGGGCCCGGGCGTCTATCTGTCCACTACGTTCTGTTACCCACCCCCTGGCTCCAGCACGCTGGCCATGTTCCCTCACTCCACCGCTTCTTCATCCTGACCTTGGGAACCAGTTAGTCCTCAGTCCTCCCAGAATCTCTGAATTTCTTCAGTGGGCCACTTCAGGACCTCTGGCTCTCTGTGCACATCTTGTAGGCTGTGGAGAGGGGGGAACTGCCTCAGGCCCATCAGTCCAGCCAGCTGCTCCTTCAGGGATGCACCAGGGCAGATGTGCCAGCCAGTGCATATTGCCAACCTCCTAGAGATCTGAAGGGGCGCAGGGTACAAAGCCCTCTGCTTTTGTCTCCACCTGTTTACCATGGCTCCTGGCTGTCATCTCAAAGAGGGGCAGTTAGAACACACGTGTCTCACTGCCAGCTTCCCTCCATCTCCTTCCCCTTTCTCACATGCCTCCCACCCTATGTCATTCGCTTTCTCTCTCTCACTGCCTTTTACCGTGGTCGACAGGACGGCTCTTAATAAACGATAAAGACACTGCCTCTCTCCACAAAGCGTGCCTTTTAAAACATATGCTTTCCTGGAGACCCAGAAGTCTTACTCAGGATGTCAAAGGCTGGATATTGAAATCGTTCTTTGCATTCCTGCAGTGGTACTCCTAATCCTCCCTCTAGGCAAAGCAGATACTTCTGGCCAGAAAATGTAAATCCATGTATTCTCTTATATATTTCAAAGAACATACACATTCTTCAGAAAAACCTCTTCCTATAACAGTTTCTCTCTCTGCCTCACATTTCCTCTCTTCTGACTGCACAGGGCTGAAGAGCTCCCCTGAAAAGATTAGCTTAAACTGGGAACTTGGGGAGAACGTGGAGAGAAACGGGACAGTTGAGGATGAAGCAAGCCATGTGGCTTTTGGCTTTACCACGTCAACTCCTGCCTTTGGTCGTGTGTACGTACCAGGGCAACTGGATCAAACATGCAGTCTCCTCTCCTTTAAATGCTGTTTCAAAAGACGGCACATCCATGCAGTAAGAACTTCAGATTCTCAAACCACTCACAACTGCAGAAAGATCTTTTGCTACCTAATGGTTCATCGCCACCCATTAAGGTTTTGCGTGTTCTCAATCACAGTTCTATGAAATATTTTGTGAAATTCCTTATACAGACATTTTATTCGGCTCCATCTAGGGCAGAAAGCTGTAGGTAAGGTAGAGATGAGTAAGTCAGAGTCTGCAAGCCAGGAATTTCCAACCTAGTGAGAGAGCAGACAGGGGAGATGAGCAACTGCATAAATAGCTGTGAAACAGTGGAAAAGAAACTACTATGGAAATGCTCACCATGGGTGGTAAAGAACATGCCTCACATGTGACCCCATTTGGCGACACTGAGTCATGTGCTAGAAAATGCCCTGACAGCTGTTCTCCAGCCAGTGCAGAAGTGGCCTCCATGAGACAGTTCTGATGGCCTCCTTGAGCCAAACCATCTTGGTTCAAGTCTGTTGGTTTCTCACCAAGTGGAAGAGGATGAAGCGGTAGCAAAGCCCTCAGGCGGAACGGCCCATCTCTGTGCCAAGCTTTGTTAGAAGCCGAATGGTGGACAGGAGCCAGCAACAGCCTGTAACGGCTGGCACGGAACTCTGCGGCCATTCGTGGTGGTGTTCTACGCTGCTGGCTGAGCGTCTGCATGTGCTTTGGAAACCAGATAAGTGGAGGCTAAGGTTGCCATTGTGCTGTGAAACTTGAGACCCACATTCTTTCCCCAGAAACTTCATCCAGATGGAAGGCAGATAGGGGTCTGCAGAGAGCAGTGACCGAGGGAGAGCACAGTGAACAGGGCGAGCGGGCCAGGGGTCACTGTCAAAGCAAACAAGGAGAACACTCAAAACAGGAGGCCACTGACACGGTTAATATTGCATCCAGAAGGTGTCGTGCATTTGATAAATCCTTTAAGGAAGAAGATGAGGAAAAAGAACCAGAAAAGGCAGCTTTGGAGGGAAATAATAAATCTTAATGGGAGAAATCAAGCAAAATTTAGACTAAGCAACCCAAATATTCATTGGGAAAATGTTGATAGGAACATGGAAATTAAAATAGATCCACTTAAACACCTAAGGGTGTCTTATTTCACTTCATGGGCTGGGAGCTGGGATGACGTGACCAGGGTACAACCCAGGGCCTGGGATGTGGCCAGTGCACTTCACTCCATTGTACCGTAAACTGACAGCAGGGAGTGATGTGCTTAGGAATCTGTTGTCCAGCCCAAAGTCTAGACAAAGTTGAGCAAAGAGGCCAGGTATGTAAGGGTTAGCCAGCCCTGTCCAGGGAAAGGGACGCTGAGTCCAATTATTCTGTGTCTCCATGCAAACGAATAAATTGATGTTCTGGCTCACCACTTGGATCTGACAACCCAGCAAATGTGAAGAGTCTATAAAGCAAAAATGTTCACTGGTCCAGTTCTAGTGCATTATGTCTTCAACAAAATCCCAGAAAGATGTCTGCACAGGAACTGGGCCGGTAAAAATTCTTGCCGCATACTTTAAATATTAGAAAAAATAGAAAAAATATTTCTAAAAATCTGTGACACAAAAATTAAGTAGAAAGGATAAAATCTAAATGGCATACTTGGACATTAACCAAAGGGAGCAGGACAAAACTTAAACTAAGCACTTTCTTGGTGTCAACATTCTGTGAGTAATATGTGGCCCATAAGAATAAGTACAGAGAGCTGACAGACTTAGTGACCAGCCCTACGATGTGAGGACAAAGACTCAGAAAACGTTACTTTACACTACCATCAGAGGACGCGGACATTGTTTATGTACAATTTCTCCTCAGTTTAATAAATTCATCTAAGGCAGAAGATGACAAGATATGGCACTTAAGGGTCCACCCCCTCCCCCCCCAAACAAAGTGATGGAGCTGGAGAGATAGATGCATGGAGGGAAGAACGGTCACAGTAAGTGGAGGCCAGGGGTCTGACGACAAATAGGAAAATCTTATCTCAGAGAATAGAAAACGGGTTGAGAAACTCAAGAAGCACTTGAAACAATCCTCAGGAAGTGCATGTCACCTGTCTAGACCTCAGATTCACATCTATGAAATAAGAAAGTTTGATTAGACAATTTCTGAGATCAGAGTCAGCTTGAGAATTTCATTACCAAATGAGATTTAAGAATCAGCAGAAAGCAGAAGAATTAGGCCAAAGCAGAGAAATGTCTTTTGTGACAAACTACATTAAAAGCAATAAAAAGCGGGAGGAGGGAGGCTGGGGGGGGAGGTGGGGGCTGGGGGGAGGAGGGAGGGGAGGGAGAGGATGCAAATAACTGTAATTGAACAACAATAAAGTAATTTAAAAAAAAAAGCAATAAAAAGCCCCAACCCAGAGTTTGAGCAACAAATGGAGTAGCATATAATTTATGTACAAAGATTTTTTAAAGTTGGTTCTATGGGGTCATAAGGAAGGACTTACAATGCGAGAAAAAGTTGATGGAAGGGAGAGAAGGTGAAAGGAAAACAAAATAATTTGAGACCTTATATTCAAAATGAATTCATACTTAATATCTCGACTTTTCATTGGTTTTAAGGGTGAAAGAAGAAGATACAGTTGTCTCGATTAAAAAAAAAGTCGTGAGCACAATTTTAAAGCACTTCACCAAGATGCAGTCATCACATTTTTGTTACCATTGAGCTGGTTTGACGGGAACACTGATTCTCTGAATTCCCAGCGCATTCAGCACTTGGGGACGTTTGAATATATGCATGCTATGAAAGCAGCAGTTCCCAACCAAAATCATAGATGATCTCTTGAAACAATTAATATGACAAAAGAATAATCTTGAAATAATGATGGTAAAAATTAGGAGGGCCAAACAGCCCCAAATGCAAAGGAACAAGATGAAAGTACCAGAATGTACACTTTTAGTGTCTTTTAGGTTATTATCAGTAGGGATATTAGTGCAAATGTATGAAAGGTTTTAGCTAAACTCTCCAAAACCTCTCATGCTTTTATTAAGATGACAGAGCAAGAGGGAATGCATTTCAAGACTGAAATAATGGTAATAATGCTATTGTCAAACATCCTAGATATTAGACAGCCCTAAGACTTGTTTCTTAAGAACATGTGCCAATTTTCTGGGAGTTAGAGTACTCAGATATCTTCCTGATGCTTCCACCCCTACCCCTGTCATCTTTGCAAAGATCAGCGATGAGATATGATAAAAGTTTCTCCGCATTAAAGGGAGTCTACACCGCGGCACTCCGTCTGCTGTCATGCTGACGGGCAGCTGCACCACGCCAAGAAGTAGCCTAAATGTTTAATGAGGCGGGAAAGTCATTCTTCAGTTGTAATGCAGACCCACTCGGTCTGGAAAGATCACCTCTGTTTGTTTTAAACTGGGGATAGATTGCTGAATATTTAATGAGTGCCACAATATTCAGCTCCGTGAGCGGCCAAGCAAGGGTCAGGTTATGGCTGCCTGCTACTCCCTGCAATTTCAGATTCCCTCGGGTTTACAAAAGGTGGAAGAAAGCAAGGCCAAACCAAGACAGCCTCCAGCGGCACCCTTTACAGCACGGTGTACACGGAAGGAGAAATGGGAGCACACAGGCTTTCCGGGGGAAGCAAGGTTAGAATTAGGAGCCATCTTTGGGAAAAATGAGGAGTAGGCCTCGCATTTATTCACAATTAATCATCTTTAATTACAAAGGTGAGGAGAACAATAGTGGCAGGAAAGAAAGCAATCAAAAATCCTTGATGTGATTATGCTGGGAAGGGGATTTTACATCTAGTTGATTCCATTATGTATTTGTTGAATTAAGTACCCTCTGTAGCTGAAGAGTCCTAGTCCAAGAAAGGAGCACTTTTGTGAACAATTTCCTCATAACCAGATTCAACCTTTAACTGACCTCAAATCTGTTGCAATGACATGGGTGAGAGTCGATAGTGGCTTGGATAAGTATGGTAGCAGTAGAGTGGAACCAAGAGGCGTTTTCTGATAGATTGAATGTGGCATATACAATTTTTTTAAAGAGTCAAGGATGAATTTAAGATATTTGCAAACCATTTGGGCCAGACCATTTACTGAGATAGAAGAGGAATGAGGAAAAGCAGTTTTAAGAGGAAAACAAAGAGTATAGTTTTAAATAATGTTAAATTTGAAATGCCCTTTAGACACCTAGACCTGGAAGCCTGCTGGGCAATTGGATAACACTGAGCTGTAAGTCTGAGTCGAGATATTTGAGATTCACCATTGTAGTGACGGAATATGACTAAATAAAATTACCTGGGGATTGTAGATAGAAAATATTTCTGATAACTGAGCCCTGGGACACTTCAGTATTAAGTGGTCAGGATGTTGAAAAGAACTCTCAGAGAAAACTGAGGACTTGGTTCTTCAAGTTGTCGCTTCAAGATTGCAAGATGGCAGCTGCAGACATAGACCTGACTGAGGAAGACTGACATAGGTGAGAAATACCAACACTGCTTCCTGCATGTCCCTTGTTTCCAGGTAGGAAAACTCGCTCACCCAGCATACTTCCTCTCAGTCCCACGGGTGGGAATTCTGTCACATGCTGATGTTCTCAGGGGAAGATGAGCTGGCGAGGTGAGCTTCTGGCACTTTAACACCTTTGTGGGAGGCAAGCCCCACGATAACGAAGATATGAAGATGGCTTATGGGCTCGCTCTCAGCTGGATCAGAATCAACTGATACTGGTCGACTGTGGACAAGATTAACAAGTATGAACTAAACATTCTAAAGATAACTACTAAAAAATAGAGATAACACGAATAGCTTCCTTATTTTTGGCTAGAAATGAAGGGCCTTTTAGGAAACGGAGATTCAGAGAGGATATGTGGCTTAGTTATGGCGGAGAGAGAACTAGCACTCTAGATCCGGATGCCCAACTCAGCACTCTGTCTGCAAAAACAGCCAGTCTTTTGATTTATTGTTCTTAGAGTTATACCCCATGATTTTATTACTACCATAAGTGAATAGTGTTTCTATGTTACACACACAAACACCAATCTGATTCACTGTCACAAGGCATTTATTTTATTTTTCAGCAGCCTTGATAATGTTGCATTGTTCTATCAGTACTTTCTCCCACCTTGCTTGGACCCAAGCCATGCATTCATACAGTACTCAATGAGGGTAATGGAACAGTCTAAGTAGAGAAAGCTGGTAAGTCCCTATGAATATAAAGTGTATGACCAACACTTAAACAGCTCTACCAACCATAAATTCCCACATCTCTCAGTTACCACTACCCATCTGGTTCTCCGTACGTATCTCAGAGTCACTTCCCCCTCAAGTGTTTCTTTTTTTATCATAGTAAAATATGTATAACCTAAAATTTACCATTTTAACCATTTTTAAGTGTATAATTCAGTGTCATTAAGTACATTCACATTGCTTTGTAAGCTTCACCATTATTTATTACCAGAACTCTTTAATCATCCCAAATAGAAACTCTGTACCCATTCAAAAGATCTCCCCACTCCCTCTTGCCCACCAGCTCCATAGTAACCACTTAATGAATTTGCATGTTCTAAGTACCTCATGTAAATAGCACTCTAATATTAATTTGTCTTTTTTGTTAGGCTTATTTCACTTAGCACAATATCTGCAAGGTTTATCCATGTTGTAGTATGTATCAGAATTTCATTGCTTTTCATGGCTGAATAATATTCCATGGTATGTATATACCACATTTTGTTTACCCATTCATCTGTTGATGGACACTTGGGTTGTTTTTACCTTTTTGCCGTTCTTTCTTCATATTGTTAAGACTGGAAGATATGCCTTCCCTTTACTTATTGTTATTCACCTGGCCATATTTGTTCTTGGTTTGTTTCCCTACAATCTTCTTTACTGACCTTACTATCTGCAAACTACCACTAGTTGCCACGAATCATTCTCATTCCCTCACTCTCAGACATGAGTCTCCTCTTTCTCACACGTGATTTTGAACACTTCGTCTTCCAACTCAAAAAGGTAACTCCCAGATGTTTCTCAATTCACATCTAAGAACAACCAGTGGCAAACTCTCTTTCCCCCTCACCCGAATTCAACTGGATTTATTTCCATACTCTGGTTCATGGGAAACAAATATTTAACCAATATTTACATATGACCTATCCATTCTCATAAAATAGATCTTTCTACCTAGTTGGAATCCTTCTGTCCCTTTCCAATCATTTTCTCAAATGCACCTAAAACGTTTCCTTAAACGTTCATAAATCATTTCCCTAAGAGTCTATGACAAACCCCAATTATCACCAATTGTACCAACAATGTTCGTGGTGTTTGAAAGTGGGTCTGCCCACTGTGGCACTCTGACAGATGGAGATGGGCGGAGCTGACTGGAAATGGCTGCCTGGTTGTTGCGCAAGTAAGAACTTGGATTAAGGGTGTAGTGATCATCTTTTTAATTTTATAATATTTTGGCATCTTGAGGGCTTTGCTGGTGGGAAGAGAAGTCCCTGCTAGGGCTAGCTAATTTCTAGAGATAATAACTCACCTGCAAATCTTTTCATATACAACCAACCCTTTCCAAGTTCACATCCCCAGCTACCTCTTTTATCTAACTCTCGCACACCAAGCCCTAAATATTTCCCCTGCCCTAAACCAACCCAGGGCCAAGTACCAGAAAACTCAAGACCATCCCTTTAGCGCAAAGGCCGCCGACATTAGTCAAACAAGTTAATCTATCCTGCCTTGCCTTTCCTGCAGGAAAGGCTCTGGGCCATGCTTTCTCTTTGTTCCTTCTGCCTCTTGAATAAACCCGACGCTTTCTCCTGTGGCCCTGCGTGGCCTCCTCCCCTCACCCCACTCCTTCTCTTGGAAACTGTCAGTAATAAATTCCTCTTTCCATGGCAGTCGCCTCTTGTGTTGTCACTCAGTCACCTCCATAAATTAAAAATCCCAAGGGTACAACTGAAAGACAAAGGGCCTGTCAAAACTGCCCACAGTATCCAAATATTCTAAAGGGGAGTGGGAAGAGCATAGAAGTTCTATCAACTGCTCCTACCTACGGAGAATCCAAAACGGGCTGTGCAGATAAGAACTGCCATCAGCAGGCCTGATGCTATCTTTCCAAAGGTCTATTTACACAGTTGGCCCTTGGCAGTGCCTGGAACTTAGATATTGGGAGGGTTTCCATCATTAACAACTAAGAGTGGCTCACTGTCTCTAATCTATTTGTTCGAACGGTGTGGTTTATAACGAACACAAACTTTCCTTTTGGAGCTCTGGAGTTTGGGTATCTGCCTGGCAGAGGGGGACCGCAATGAAAGCCCTGGACACTGGGTCCTAATGAACTTCTCTGTGTACAGCGTTGCATGTGTGTTGTTACATCTCATTGTTGGGAGAATTAAGCCCATGCTACGTGGCTCCACTGGGAGAGGACCCTTGGAAGCTTGCACTTGGTCTCCCTGGACTTGCCCCATGCAGTTTTCCCTTTGCTGACTCTCTTGGCATACTTCTGCTGCAGTAAATCATTGCCGTGAGTACAGCTCTGAGCTGAGTCCTGTGAGTCGTGATAGCCATTCTTCCAGTTCAGATGCCATAATTTCCCCTTTTCTAATCAAAGCTAGCCTGCTCCACATCCATCATTCACTGTGGCTGATATATACTGTCGTCATTTTTGAGGTTCTTTGCTCTCCCTGAAATCACAGAAGAGCCCTGCAAAATGTTCCCGGTCTGTGGCGGCAGCTATTTCATGACTGAGTCTTTTTCTGAGGCCCATGCTCTCTCCAGTGGTGTCCCTCTTGGTGTCCTTCCTGCTGTCCACAAACTGACACGTGGACATTCCATCCCACCTTCTCCCACCCCTGTCCCAAAGTCCAGACCACTCCAGGATAATGTAGGTTCTAGAGATTCCATTCCAGACCCTTTCTTTCTTGCAGAGTACAACCTCCTTCTCCCTTTCAGACAATTAGCTGAAATCTTTGCTCTTTAGTACCCTGTCCCTGGTAACTGTTCATTCCTTCCAGGAGCTATGGACCCCAGATGCAAGAGCAAAGATCTAATACCTGATAATGGTGGAGTTGAGGGTGTGGGTGCATGTGTGTCTTTGTGGATAAATGTGTCGGAAAAAAAGCAGAGGTGCTCCAGGTGGGCTAAGTTGGTAGGGTGTTATTCTGCAAATGAACAAGTCACAGGTTCAATTCCCAGTCAGGGCACATGCCTGGGTTACAGGTTCAGACTCCTGGGCACGTATGAGAGGCAAGGCAACCAATCGATGTTTCTTACCCTCTGTTTCTCGCTCCCTTCCCTCTAAAAAATAGAATATAAAATATTTTTCAAAAACAGAGGGAGAAGAAGGGGGAATAAAAGAAAACAACTGTTTCTCTACTCACAACACTTCTGACACCAAATATGTTGTGTTTTTTTTACCCACATCAACCGATTCTCCAACATTCTGGACACCAGCTGGGTGTCCTAAAATTTAATTCTAATCTGACATTAACTACCTGGAATTAGCATCAGACTCCACAAAGTAAGGGCTCAGCCTCATAAAAGTGCCTCTTCTTCAAATGCATCTCTCAAGTCTCTGGTACTTCTGACCAACCTGGCTACAAATTAGGGGTCCCCACTGTCTCCTCCTCAGATTTGATAATTTGCTATAATGGCTCACAGAACTCCGGGAAACACTTTACTTGCTGTTTAAGGGTTTGTTTTGTTTGTTTTTAGGAAGGATATCCAGATGAACAGCCAAATGCACAGGTACATAGGAAGGGTCCTGAGGACAGGAGCTTCTGTCCCTGTGGAGTTGGGGTGTGTCAACCTCTTGGCACATGAAGGAATTCACTGACCTGGAAGCTCTCCAAACTCCATCACTGAGGGTTTTTATGTAGGCTTTGTTACGTAGACACAACTGATTAAATCTTTGGTATGGAAGATGAATATCCAGTCTCTCTCCCTTCCCCAGGGGTCGGGGCGGGGCTGACTGTTCTAATCCTCTAACTGAATGGTGGCCTTACCCTCCAGAAGCCAATTATCAGCATACATTCTGGTATGCTTGGAAGGAGCTTATTTTAAATAACAAAAGATGCTCCTGCCGTCCCTATCACAAAATTCCAAGGTGTTTAAGAGCTCTGTGCCAGAACTGAGGACAAAGACCAAATATCTATTTCTTATTATATTACAGTACCAGGGGATATTAACTATTTATTCTTTGCATCTTCTTCAACTGTACAAGTAAAGCAGAAAATAGTATATCAGTAGGTTGTCCTGCCACAAGAATAGTAAAATTTTTCAAGGAACATTCTGACCAAAGACATTTACTTACTAGTACCAGTCAGCAATTTTTCTTCAATATCACCTCTCTGCTACTGACAGACAATTCACTATTACTCAGCCTGTCTCTGATCCATAATCTGTGCAGACATCTCCGGTCTATTCCTTGTTTACAACATCCACAGACAACAATCTGCAACAATTTACGACTGAGAAAAGAGATTTCTAACTGAAACAACTGTTGGCAATAATGGCATTAAGATGAACTCTGGAAGACAAATAATCACAGGTAACAACCACGGAGGCATAATCAACGTAGATATATTTGATTTAGGCATCCCAATTCCCGTTGAGAGACTGGGCAAAAGGATTCACATTCCTCAGCATCAACTGAAAGGCCAGAAAGACGGACCCCTGTCCCCTCACACACAGCACGAATCCTCTGGATCCTGTCCTGAAACCCCTGCGGGCCGCTCGATGCGATTGTACTTTAATTCTCAGTCTGGGCCCGAGGTAGGTCCACTTTGTGCCAAAGTTTTCTGTACAGAGAACACTGCTGAAGCTTCCAGAGTGGTATTAAATATAAGGCGGGATCCTCCAATAAAAGGAACCAGGGCTTCTTAACTAAACGGCTGATTGTAGAGCTGTGGAAAGACAGGATAAACTGGGGGCATTTCTTAGCACCATAAAGGAAAGAAATGCTAAAAAATAAACAAACAAACAAATAAATAAATATTAAAAAGATGGGGCATGTCAAGGGGACTCAAGAGTATAGACGACAGTGCTTCCAGTGGACAAAGTTAGAACAATTTGAGCAATGCAACAAATAGCATAACATTGGATTGTAACCCAAAGTATAACATAAATATCCATGAGTTCCATGCTAATATAAATAAGTGATTGAATAAATAAATGTGGGAGAAAAGACAAATCCCTCTTACAGAGAATTTCAAATAATTTATGTAGATATTCCACCCTTGAGTAAGTGGAGCTTAAATCTTCTTTCTTCCCTAATTTTGTGACTTGCTTCCAAAGGACCAACTGTGGCAAAGGGTAGAAGTGACTTTAGAGTGGACAATGTGGCAAACACGACCTTGGCCAGGCAGTCAAGGTTAACACCACCCGTGATAAGTCAAGATACACTCCTTGAGATGATGTGATAAGAACGGCACTTTGCAGTATTTGTCCTCCAAAACTTTTACCCTGATCTACTCATGAGAGAACATCAAACAAATCAAAAGTTGAGGGACAATATACAAAATACCTGACCAGTACTCTTCAAGGCTGAGTAACCACCAGAGACCAGAGGAGATGAAGGGGACATTACAACTACATGATGCAATGTGACATCTTCGATAGGACCCGGGACCAGAAAAAGAGTAGCAGTGGGAAAGGAAGTAAACTGTGAATGACATCTGTAGCTGAATTCATAGTTTTCCAATACTCCGTTCTTAGCTTGACAATACCTTATGGTTATATAAGATGTTACTATAGGGGAAGCTGATGAAAACTATATAGGAACTCTCTGTTCTATATTTGTGATTGTCTATAAGTCTAAAATTATTCCAAAATAAAAGACTTTAAATACATAATATTATATATACTAGGTATATATTATATCATATATAATGCGTTGACCAGTTACTCAAGCAAATAAAAGTGTCTTCTCCATTCTGGTGTTTCTATTTCATTTATTCTGAATTGTTTCGCCTGGAAGCTGACACCTGATTCCTTAAAATCGACCAGGCAGGATAAATGGGTCTGGAAGAAAGCTTTCTCCTCGTGAACTAAAATGAATATTATAGAAACACTTCCAACCCCAGGGGCAGAGCTTGTCATGCGTTGGGAAGGCTTCTGCCAAAGATGAGCAAATGAGAGTTATAGGGCAGCGCTGAGAAGGCTTCATCTCAGTCTTTTGTAATGAACAGTTTGCTTCCATGCCGTCATTCAGCACAAAGAAACCGCAAAGGAGCCAGCAGTCTCTGCCATTAAGAATTGCTAGTGAATGTGTTATTTGCAGCTATTAACACTTCTCAGTTGTGAACTTTGGTAGTTATTTCTATACTCCAATGCCATCTTCATTTTTCACTCCAGTTCTAAAACCCTCTTACAATAAGTAGCATATCTGGATTAATTTCACCTGCAAAATCAAATTTTAAAAAGTATTGTTTGAAAAACACTTGGGATCATTTTCTCAACTAATATCTTTTTGAGCAAAGCAAAATTTCCTCTTTCACATGAAAACTGAAAATTTAAATATGTTAATAATATCTCATTTTATACCATACATTTGCCACACACTTCCATGCATCTAAATTCATCCTTACAATAACCTAAGTAGGCAGGGCAGATACTGTCTGGGTGAAAAGTTGGGCGAGTTGGTTTATGTCACACCGGGATCTCAGCAGTAGACAGGTGGGAAAGAGAGAAGGAGCTATAGTGGGAGGAACTGGGGTTAGGAGAACTGGTGTTGCTATAGGGCAGCCTCCCTGAGGGAAAGCCATGTGCACATTACAGAGAAGGGAGAGAGGCTGGGCTGGGCCAAAGACGTCTGGAGATGGTGAATGGCAGAAGGAACATCATGGAGCCCGTAGAAGCCCCGCTGATGACTAAGATCCCCAGAGAGAGAGTCTCCTATGCCAAGGGTCCGATCCTGGGTAGAATATTAACCAAAACCAAGCAGAACACCTTGCCCAGGGTACTTCTCACTTTGCCCCAGATTGCCTCAGGAACTACACAGAATTCAGTCCTCTTCTGGAAATCTCAAGACACCATCTTTGAAGCCTGGAGAGACAGGTTGTAACAATCAATCCCATTTTTCAAATGAAGAAGGAGGTTAAGTGATTTAACCAAGGCGGACTATGCAGCCAGACTGCTTGGATTCAAATCCAGATTCCTCCACTGCCTGGGGCGTTAGCTCAGCTGCAGCTGGCTACCCTGTGGTAACAAGCAGACCCTCCAAGATGCAATGTTCAGACAGAGAAGAAGTTGTTTTCATCTCTGTGATACTCCAGGGAGGGTGCTCCTGATTGCTGGAAGTGATGCGGGGACCTCGGGTCCTTCCACTGTGGCTCTGCCACCCCTCCACCCTGGTGCCTCATCATCATCTTCATCCATCTGGCAGAAGGTAAAAGAGCATGGAGGGGACACTCCTGTTTCTAAAAAACTTTAGTCTAGAAATGGCACACATCTCTCACATTCCATTGCTGGTATTTAGTCCATTGGCCACTCTTACTGCAAAAGAGGCTGGGAAATGCCAGCTGGGTATGCTCCCAGGAAGAAGAAACAGGTCTTGGGTGAGAGGTGTCTGCTACACGAGCGGTCTGAGTTCAGCAGGGTTACTTAGCATCTCTGTGCCTCATTTTTTCTCAACTGTAAAATGAGGATTACAGTATTTCCTGCCTCAAAGAGCTTCCATGAAGATTAACTGAGTTAACCTGTGGAAAGCACTGGAACAGGGCCACGATCTCAGTAAGCACTGCAGAGATAACTAGCTATTGTCATTGTCACTATCAGCATCTTCCTTATCACTCTTTTCATCAGACCGTGATTACTGAAAACTAGGTGGCTGGGTTTTAAAGCTCCAACTTTTGACTCAGAATCCAGGGAGAATTTTTTCTGCCTTTCTAGACTGCTGCTACAATCTTGAGCATCTATATAAATGATTCAATTCTCAGCTTTCCTCCTGAAATAAATATTGTTCCTCTAAAAAGCACAAATGAGGAAATCTGGTCACAGTAATTGGAAGCAACTATTTGGGCTAATGGAAGGACATGGGAGGCTTATTTGATTTCAGAAGTAAGATTTCAGGGTTATTTTCCTACTTTGAAATTTTTCATTTTAATGAAAGACAGAATAGAAATGCCATGCTGGTGAGAAAATCCAACTAAGGGCTCATTGTTCTCTACGCCTGAATTTTTAGGGGAGAATATACATATTTAACTTTTTTACACAGAGCAGCTTAGTATCTCTCCCAACACATTCATTTATCACTGACATTAAAACAGCCATGAAATGTTTACTAGATTATCCTTTGCCCTTCTAGCCTTTCGGCTAAAACAGATTACATCATTCCATTTTTAGTTAATCCTATTTCATTTGCTGGAGTATTGAGAAGACTATCAGGAAATGAAAATTTCCTTCAGTTTGAAT
Source organism: Micronycteris hirsuta (assembly GCA_004026765.1). Lineage (NCBI taxonomy): Eukaryota > Metazoa > Chordata > Mammalia > Chiroptera > Phyllostomidae > Micronycteris > Micronycteris hirsuta. Next base: position 16,360 of record PVJI01019178.1, read on the forward strand.
AAGCCAGACACTTTTCAATCAGGCAAATAAAAACCAAAGGGCAAATATCATCACTCATGAACAGTAAGTTTTTCATTCAATATCCTTGGGCTATTTGACCGTCTAATACTGCTCTCAGTCTGCATATGAACTGGGGATTTATTGTAAATGTACTGCAGTTGTGGTTCATTGTTGGGCTGCCTGGGTATGTTGCCCATGGCTGGGACTTATCTATTATCTTATCTCACTCATGAGACAGGAAAACCTGCAGCCCAGTGGATTCAGTCTAGCAAGACTATCTTTGCTAGAATAATGTGACACTGGGTTTGAAACATCAATTTATTTTCACCAAAACAGGAGGCATTAACAAGTAGATCTTGAAGAGGTATAATCTGCCCATCTTGTTCACCTCCAAAGTCATGAAGGTGGAAAGAGAAAGTCTATTCTCAGATTCTCTCCTTAATAGGCCACCTCTGTACTCAGGAAATTCCAGGGACCGAGTATTTCAAGAATGTGCTGAAGGAAAGAGTGCTGTGAAGTGCAGGCCTGGAAAGAATCCTGGACACTTTTCTGAGTGCACCTCACCTGATTGGGTGACCACCAGAGGTCTCTGGGAGGTGCATGAGGGGACTTTAGATAGATAGAGTACTGCAGCAGGGACTGTGAGCTGTCTGCCAACATCTGTTCCCTGCTATTTCAAAGTAACAAAATTGTAGCTGTGTGCATGGCTGCCCAGCAAGATTACACTTCCCAGATGCCCTTGCAGAATGTGTGGCATGTAACCAAGATTTCACCCAGGATAAATGAGCAGAAGTGATATGTGTCACCTCCAAGTCATAAAGCAAGCCTCCACCACCTGCTTTTCCCTTCCTGTGGGTTAGACCCTGAGGGGAACGGTGACTCCGCTTCAACAGAGTGGACAAGGATAACTCCATGGGTCTGCTCCTGCAGCGTGCTCAGGGAATTATTAGAAATGCAGAGTCTCAGGTCCCACCCAGACTTACTAAAATGGAATCTGCTTTTAACAACATCCCTAGGAAATCCATATAAACTACATATATAAAACCCTAAAGACTCTACACACACACAAAAAAAAAAAAAACCCAAAAAACAAAAAAAAATCCCGCTAGACCTGATAAATAAATTCAGTAAAATAGCAGGACACAAAATTAATATTCAGAAATCAGTGGCATTTTTATACACAAATAATGAACTATTAGAAATAATCTTATTTACAGCTGAATTTTTAAAAAGTTACCTAGGAATAAATTTAACCAAGTAGGTAAAAGATCTGTACTCAAAAAATTACAAGATACTGAAAAAAATTGAGGGAAATACTAATAAGTGGAAGCATAGACCATATTCATGGATAGAAAGAATTAACATCATTAAAATGTACATAATACCCAAGGCAATCTATAGATTTAATGCAATTGCTATGAAAATACCAATGGCCTATTTCACAGAACAAGAACAAATATACCAAAATGTATATAAAACCACAAAATACCCCGAACAGCCTCAACAATCTTGGAAAGAACAAAGTTGGAGAAATCATTGCTTCCTGATAACAAACTATACCTTAAGGCCTTAATAATCAAAACAGCATGCTACCGGCATAAGAACAGGCACATAGATCAATGGAACAGAGTAGAGAAGCAGAACTAAACCTATGCCTTTATAGTCAATTAATATTTGACAAAGGAGGCAAGAACATATAATGAGGTAAAGACAGTCTATTTAATAAATGGTGTTGGGAAAATTGGAGAGACACAATAAAAAAAAAACCAGACCACTTCCTTATATCATACACAAGAATAAACTCAAAATGGATTAAAGACTTAAGTGTAAGACTCAATACCATAAAAACCCTAAAAGAAAACTAGGCAGTAAAGTCTTGAACATGTCTAGTAGCAATATTTTCTCTGATATATATCCTTGGGCAAGGGAAACAAAAGAAAAAGTAAACAAATTGGACTACATCAAACTAAAACATTTTTGCAAAGGAAGCCATCAACAAAATGAAAAGACAACCCACTGAATGGGAAAATATATTCACCGATGATACATCTGATAAGAAATTAATATCCAAAATTTATAAAGAACTTATAAAACTCAACACCAAAAAACAAACAATCCAATTAAAAAATGGGCAAAGGACCTGAATAGACATTTCTCCAAGGAAGACAAAGACATGACCAATAGACATATAAAAAGATGCTCAACATCATTAATCTTCAGAGAAATGCAAATTAAGGCCACATGAGATATCATCTCCCACCTGTCAGAATAGCTGCTTTGATCAAGTCCACAAATGAGAAGTGCTGGTGAGGATGTGGATAAAAGGGAACCCCTCATGGACCTTGTTGGTGGGAGTGCACATTGGTGCAGTTTCCTCAAAAAATTGAAAATGCAAGTGTCTTATGACCCAGAGATTCCACTCTGGAAATATATCTGAAGAGACCCAAAACACTGATTCAAAAGAGTATATGAACCCCTATTGTTCATTGCAGCACTATTTACAATGGCCGAGATGTGGAAGCAGCCCAAGTGCCCATCAGTTGATAAATGGATGATAAAGCTGTGGTACATTCCACAATGGAATACTACTCAGCTGTAAAAAAGAAGGAAATCTTACCTTTTGTAACAGCATGGATGTACCTAGAGGCCATTACAGTAAGTGAAATAAGCCAGTCAGAGAAAGACAAATACCATATGATTTCACTTATATGTGGAATTTAAAGAACAAAATGAACAAATAAAATAGAAATAGACTCATAGATACAAAGAACAGACTGGCAGCAGTCAGAGGGAAGGGGGCCTTGAGGGGCTGGGCAAAATGGGTGAAATGATTAATTAAAAAAAAACCTTACGGACACAGGCAACAGTGTGGTGATGATCAGAGGAAAGTCGGGGGGGGGGAGGTAGAAGAAAGTGAAGGGGGAATAAATGGTGACAGAAGGAGACTGGAATTTGGGTGGTGAACACACAATACAATATACAGGTGATGTATCATAGAATTGTACACTTGAAATCCATATAATTTTATTAACCAATGCAACTCCAATAAATCCAATTTTAAAAACTTTAAAAATAAAAATCACTGCTTCACCCTGCTAGTTTAACAAGTAAAGAAATGACTGTGCAAATAAAGATTTCTCTCTCAGTGTGAAAAATATCATCACTTGTAGTTAATATTTATATTAAGCTGCAGAAATTAGATGATGATGTAGATAGATGGATGGTAGACAGATGATAGATAGATAGATAGATGTGGATATATGTGTATAATACATATATACGCTGAGTTCTTATATGTTACTCATTTAGTACTAATTACAATTTACATTCCTTGGGAGCAAAATGCCTCCTCCAGTGTTTCCTGTCCTGATGCCCCAGAACTGTAAAGCAGGCTGCTATGTACTGTGGACAGACACTCGAGGAAATTTATGAACTAACTGATGAAGTTATTGCAGGAATGTCATCATTTCCTTTGTTCTTCTAGAAAATACAGATGTGTTTTTTATGAATCCCCCAAAAAAGCTGCTTCTCTGGGTTTCATAACATTATTGTCCTCTCTAATGCATTCACATTCCTAAAACATAATTCTCCAAATTTAATGATAAGAAACCAATGGTTAAAGATTTAAGAGGTTACATCTTATTGTGAGAAACAATTCTCTTATGCAGGAATTCGATTTTGCTATGAGAGCTGGAAAGGATCTTTTTGCCAACGCAGATATGTATGAGACTTAGTGGTTTCTGTGTTGAGGCAGGCATTAGCAGAATTTGAGGCAAGCCCCTTAATGTCCTTGGAATACACAGGATGCAGAATAGGCAGCTGCCTGCTGGAGAATAAACAAACACACACCTGTGTGTATTTTACACGGGCTTTTCAAGGGAATGGCTTAGGTGTTATAGTCTCTCCCTGCAGAGCAACCTCTCTTTAGTACACAGAGTCATACGCTTGTGACTCTGCCAAACATTTTTCTCCACGAAGCACTGTGGACTATGCTGTAATGAGGATCTGTGCATCTCTCAAGGTCAGTAAAGCTTATCAGTAAAGACCCAGAGTCACCAAATCAATCCTAGCCAATGAGTTACCGCACTGCTATAATAAGAGCACCAGCATCAGTAGAATCACAACCAACAAAGAAAAATAGTGACTTTCTCAATCTGAGTGCAAAAAGTGACTGGCTTGTTAACTGGCAGCAACAGAACCAACGAGCATGCATCGTGATCTCCAAGACTTCTCAGAAATGCCGAATTTGTTTTATCCTTTATTTTTTTTTACTGTGAGATTCACACTATAAGTAATTTCATTTGGGTTCTTTCTATCTGCTTTTCCCTTATTAGTCTTATTTTTTTATATTACTTTATTGTTGTTGAATTACAGTTGTCTGCATCCTCTCTCCTCCCCCCGCCACCCCCTCCAAACTCACCTCCCTCCCCTGCCTCCATCCTCCCTCTTGGTTCTGTCCATGGACAGTCTTATTTTTTAATGTGATTCTAATTCCTAGCTGTAATAAGAAAAAAATTATTTTCAATAAAGTATTATTTGTAAAAATAACTAACCTAAGAGACTACTAATGGAAATCAGCATCCACATTATTTTTAAAGAGAGGGGCCCTGGCTGGTGTAGCTCAGTGGATTGAGCGCAGGCTGGGAACCAGAGGGTCCCGGTTCGATTCCCAGTCAGGGCACATGCCTGGGTTGCAGGCCAGGTCCTCAGTGGGGGCCATGTGAGAGGCAACTACACATTGCTGTTTCTCTCCCTCTCTTTCTCCCTCCCTCCCCCTCTCTCTAAGAATAAATAAATAAAAATAAATTTAAAAAAATAAAGAAAGGGGGAGGGAAGGAGAAGGAGAGGGAGAGAAACACTGCTCAGTTGCCTCTTGCACACACCCAGCTAGGGACCTGGCCTGCAGCGCAGGCATGTGCTCTGACTAGGAATTCATCTGGGGACTTTTACTTAGTGGGACAACACCCAACCCACTGAGCCACACCACTCAGGGCTATCCTAATCCTTTAATGCACACTTACATCTACATTTGAATAGTTCATAATGTATTAAAATTATGACACTTGTCACATCTCTATTATTTCTTAGCAGATAAGAATAAACCAGTGAGAAAGTTTTGTTGGGAGGCTTTCAGGAGCAGACGTTTAGGTGTGAATGCTCATATCAGGCAGATCCTAAAGAAGATGTTTACTAAATAACATGAATAGCGGTTTAATAAAACATGGCTAATAATATTATTATCATTACTGGGAGCATTAAAACAGTAAACAACAACATATTTTTAACAGATAATGCAACAATCATTATGTTGAATGAGTGTTGGAATTATTTTGATCAGAAAAATACATGGAGTAAAAGTTTGAGAAGATGGACTTGAATATGTTTTTCAAATCAATTTGTTAAGGTATAATTTACATACAATAAAATGCATCCAGATTAGGTATAAAATTTGATGAGTTTGACAAATGTATACAACCATGTGACCATCACCATAATTGAATATAAAATCTTTCCACCACCCCAGAAAAACTCTTTGTGCTCCTTCGCATTTAGTCCTCCTTCTCCCTGGCCTCAGGTAACAAGTACTCTAATTGCTGCCTGTATAGATTATTTTTGTCTTTTCTAGAATTTCATATAAATGGTACCATACATAAGTACATATGTGACTCCTTTTGTTCAGCTTAAATTTTTCAGATTCATCCATGTTTTTGCACAAAAATGTAAATTTCATTGCTGAGTTGCTATCCATTAGGCATAATTTATTTATTTAACCAGTCGTTTTTGACTTGTAATACAATGCAGTGAAATTATATTTTCTACTTTATTAATAGTTAGCTGCTGAACTCTGACTAGATACACCCCAGTGTCCCCACTATGAAAACGTCCAGACTGTTGGCCTGACCATGATTTTGGTTAAACTGATATAAGAAAACGACATTTAAAAGCTTAAAGAATTGAGTAAAGAATGAACGTGTTATAATTATTAGTGTTAGTATTACATTCAAGATTATGGTATATATACATTGCATAAAAATATTTCCTTTTTGGAAAAGTCATTCTTTATTTCCCCTCTCAGATCAGCTTTCTTTTATATTTAAGCAATTTTCATGCCTAGTTGAATAAGACAAGTAAGCAACCATCTTAACATCACCATCTGACATTTTATTCCTTGCCCTTTGCAAGTAGGCATGATCCTTTTCTGTTCCTTAGGAACACTAGAGTTTTGATATAATTATTTTATTTTTTTAAAGGTTTTTTTAATTTTATTTATTTTCAGAGAGAGGAGAAGGGAGGGAGAAAGAGCAATGTATGGTTGCCTCTCACATGGCCCTCACTGGGGACCTGGCCCGCAACCCAGGCATGTGCCCCTACTGGGAATTGAACTGGGACCCTCTGGTTCCCAGCCCACGCTCAGTCCACTGAGCTACACCAGCCGGGCATGATATAATTATTTTAAAGTTAAATTAATGAATATTTTTACCGCTTTCAATGTTTAAAGTTTTAAATATTTAAAACCCAAAACAAAAGAAGAAATAAAACAAAAGTATGAAGAAAAAAGTACCCAAATCCATAGCTCTGAGAAACTCTGATATATGTCATCTGTATTTGTCAATTAGTTCAGCAGACCTCTGAAACTGACTTAAAATTCTAAGTTCATCCATACAGATAAGAATTATATCACAGCAGGTAAAAATAAAACAGCTAACTAGTTAAAAGCACTATTGCAAAAAATTTATTCATCTGATTTTTTTATATCACCAAGTTTGTGCAATAAGCACAATGTTTAAAATATACTTAAATACAAAAAAATTCTCAACTGAAAAAGTAGTACAAAATCATAAGCAAGGTTTCTTGAATTGCTCTCTTGAAAAGAAATTTGTGCTACCAAACCACTCTTATTATATTTTACGGAAAATAGGGCAACACATTTTAATTGAGTAAGCAGAGACTTAGTGATAACGTGGTGAGCAAAGCAAATAGACCCCCGGCTCCCACTGGGTCCACACTCCACTGCAGGAGCTGGGGAGAGAGCAGGCAATAAAAAAAATTTTAAGGCCATATATTTGAAAATGTAAGAAATGAATAAGTGATAAGAAGAAACAGAAAGCAGGGTCAGGGGAGAGAGGACGCAGAGGCCACTTTAGATGAGGTGTTCTAGAAAGGGCTCTCTGAGAAGAGACCTGAGGAAGTGAGATGAGAGCTGTGCAAAGGTCTGGGAGAGAAAATACCAGGCAGAGGGAAGAGCAAGACAGAGGCAGTTTTCTGAACATTCTTAGCATGCGATTCTTAGCAATTGCAATCCTGTCAGGTCTGGATTATGAATTCTCCAAATAACTGAACATAATATAATCAGGCTATAGCCTTGTGTGCGTGCTAAGTGCTTCTCAAACTGTTGCATGCGTGGGGGTCACCCGGGGATCCTGGTAAAAATGACAAATGAACAGTGGGCATTGCGGGACAGTGGGCAGCCTGCTGGGCATTTAGTTAGTGCTCACTTTTCTCTGTGGCAACCAGGCTCCACACTTTCTGAGCTTAGTTTAAACCTTTTTAGTGGCCCTGACTGGTGTGGCTCAGTCGGTCAGGCATCGTCCTGCAGAGCAAAAGGTCACCAGCTAGATGCCCGGTCAGGGCACATGGTTGCGTTATGGGTTCACTCCCCACTCAGGGTTGACGTTTCTCTCTCACATCGATGTTTCTCTCCCTTTCTCTCCCCCCCACTTTCCCTTTCATAGTAAACAAAAATGAAAAAATAAACTTTTTCAGTAAAGGACAGTTTGCTGGCATGGGTCCAGAAAGAAACAGGTTATCATGAAAAGAGCAAAGGTTACTTACAGCTGGAAATAGCAGATAATGTCATTTGGACCAATTTTTTCACTGAAGACAACTATAAAATTTGAATGATTTTTTTTTAATTTTAAAAGCATCATAGCGCTAAACGATAGGATTTACTAGGCCAAAATTCTGAAGAGGAAAACAGAGCCTTTTCTATCCTCAGTCTTCTGCCCAGACTGGAAGAAGCAGTGAAAGGATGACCTTGTGAGAGCGGGGAGGTACTGGGATGGGGTGTGAGAATTGAGAGCCTTGGACTTACCAGGATTAGAATCTGCGGCCCCTCCCCCAGGCCCTGGCTGGGAAGCCAAGGGCTATACTGCAAAAGTGAGGCTCCAGATTGCAGCCCATGGATCACCAGCACGCTGAGGGACTAGCAGAAAGAAAGCTTTCGAGAGGAAGAAAACACCATCTGAAGTCCAAATTAATGTTTTAACTACTTTTTTCAAATCCAATGCCCAGCAAACATAAAGCAATAATGGCATATATGAAGAACTAAAACAAAATGAGTAAGAGCCATCAGAAGCAAACAATATTTAAAGAGGCCCCTGGGAACTTCGAATAATGGAACTTTTTAGACACAAATAATCATATAACTTTGCTCACCATGGTCATGCTCATGGTGAGAAAGGGCAACCTTGGAAACTCTAGCAAGAAACTAGAAATTTAAAAAGTGATACTACAGATTTGAGAAATAACCAAGCAGAAAGTATAGAACTAAAAATAAAATTACAATAATTTAAATAGAGAAAACAATACATACATAGCTGAAGGAAGAATCAGCAAGGTAGAAAATAGTTCTAAAAAGACAGTCTAGTCCTGGCTGGTGTAGCTTAGTGGACTGAATGCAGGCCTGCGAACCAAACGGTCACCAGTTTGATTCCCACTCAGGGCACATGCCTGGGTTGCAGGCCAGGTCCCCAGCAGGGGGCATGTGAGAGGCAACCACACATTGATGTTTCTCTCCTTCTCTTTCTCCCTCCCTTCCTGTCTCTAAAATAAATAAATAAATAAATAAAATCCTTAAGAAAGAAAGAAAGAAAGAAAGAAAGAAAGAAAGAAAGAAAGAAGGAAAGAAAGAGTCTAGAGTGAAGCACAGAGAAACAGAATGGCAAATAAAAAAGAGGGTAAGAAGCACAGAGGCCACATGTGAAGGTTAACGTACATTTAATTCGAGTCACAGAAGGAGAGCAGAAAGGGGCAGAGTGGTATTGGAAGAAACAAAGGAAGGCTGATAGTTTCCTAAAACTTTCAAAAACATTAACCCACAGAGTCAAAGTTTAAATCAAGTCCAAGCAGGGCTTTTCTTTTTTTTTTTTTTTAAGCCATACCTAGAGACATTAAAGTGACACTGCAAAAATCCAAAGACAAAACGCTTTTTTGAAAGAACATGGAATCAGATGGAAACTAGGTTGAAATCCCAACTCTGCCATTAATAAACTGTGTGACTTTGAGGGAGCTACCTACCTCTCTGTGGCCCAGTCTCCGAACCACGTAAATAATAATGTCTAGGTCACACAGCTGTTGAGAAGATTCAGCAAAATCACCTGTGTAAATGCCTGGTACAGTATCTGGCACATATAAAGCTTCCCATTCGCCCTTAGAGAGCTCTTTGAACTATGCCCACTGCTCTCAATTGTCAGGACTTTGCAGCTTTGTGGATAGAAACTGTTAAGAAGACATTTTTAAACTCTTAGTAGATTTTTTCTTAAATTATTGTGAGGTGTGATAATGAACCCAGAAATCTAGTCAAATCATTCACTGGGTTAATAATATCAATGCAAGAAGCTTTCTTTCAACCTTTGAGGGAAAGGAAATAGGTCATTATTAATTAAATAAGATCAGCCTCCAGTGCCAAGTCCTTTGTAAATCATTTCCTAAATAATTTCCTCCAAACCTCTGAAAGCTCATTTTGTTCATCATAGTAGGATATTTCACATTATTACATGAAATTTTGCTTATTCACCTTAATTTTAAAAACTTAAAGGGTTAGGGCTATACTATCAAAGAGAAAAAATGGCTATTTACCCACAAATACTGTCTAATCAGATTCTTCAACATCCTTCACTTAGATAGCTATTAATTTCATCATTTCATTTCTAATTCTCTTCTTTATAGTAAAAGACTCTGTTTTTTCTTCTTCAAAGAAAGGCTGGCATTCAACTTTGCATTTACTGAAAATGTCTCTTGATATTGGAACTTCTGCACAGAAATAGTTATATATGTTCACAGGGAAAATAACCTTTCATGAGTAATATAATAGGTAGCAATGCACAGGGAATCGACAACAGTTTAAGGGGGGTTTCTTACTGAACAGAGGGAAACAAGTATATTTCATATTGACCTCCCTTTTCCTTTTATCTTTACATTTGTTCTTTGTACTGTACTACTGGACCTTATCTCTCTAGTCATTGAATAAGGTCCTGATATTTGTTTCCTTTTCTCCCACCAAAAAGGAAAATCCGTGTAGATTTCCTTTGTGTGTTTCATGCTTCCTGAATGCTGACCTCATTTTATAGATCTAAAAATTCATGTATCTAATTACATTCTACTTGAATGTCACAAAGTTAAGTCTTTGCTTAAATAATATCAGAGTACAACCACAGCAAGTCTCTACTTTGCTCTGAGTCTCAGCTGACCAGGGACTCAGGCCTTCTCCCCCCTCCCCCACTCCTTCCCCAGTCAACAGAAGTTCAGGTCAGGTACTCTAAAAGTTTTAAGTCTTAACCAACGATGAGATGTTTCATGCCATATCCTCCCCCAAGATGAGTCCTGTAAACCCGATAGTTTATGAATGTCTATAAACATCGTAAACTGTCAAAGGTGGTCATCAGTCTCCCTCTCCAATGGTCTTTTTCAAGTTTGGTAACACTCCCCCGCCTCCCTGCTAGGGAATCAGAATGAGAGAGAGCTTCTCCCGGTCCTGAGCCTCAGGAGGCCCCTCCTCCCTGCTAACTCAAGTCAATTTTTGGAGATCTTATATTGTACTCATGAGAAAAACTCCAGGCAAATTCCAATTGAGGAATATTCTGTAAAATACCTAACTGCTACTTCTCAAAACTGTCAAAGTCATCAAAACCAGGAACAGTGAGAAACAGTCACAGTCAAGAGAAGCCTAAGAAGACATGATGACTAAATGCAATGCAGTATCCTGAATGGGATTCTTGAAAAAAATTTTAAAAACCCTTAGATTAAAAACAAAGGAAATCTGAACAGATTGATCACTAGTAAGGAAATTGAATCATTAACAAAAAACCTCCCAACCAGCAAAAGACAGGACCAGATGGCTTTCAGGGTGAATTCTATGAAACATTGAAAGAAGAATTAATATCAATCCTTTTCAAACTTTTGCAAAAATTGGAAGAGGAACAAACACTTCCAAAGTCATATGAGGCCAGCATTACCCTGAGGGGGTGAAAAACACTACAAGAAAAGAAAATTACAGCCCAATATCCCAACATAGATACAAAAATCCTCAACAAAATATTAGCAAATCAAATTCAACAATATGAAAAAAAAAAAAAAAAGAACTCATTGATACACACAGAGAACAGAGAACAGTTTGGTGGCTGCCGGAGCCAGTGAATGGGGGATGGGTGAGGGTGGTCTAAGGGTACAAAATTCCTGTTGTAAAATAAGTATGTCACGGGGATGTGATGTACAGCAGGTGACCATAGTAAACAACACTGCGTTGCATATTTGAAAATTGCTAAGAGGGTAGATCTTAAAAGTTCTCATTACAAGAAAAGAAAATTTGTACCTATGTGTGGTGACAAGTGTTACCTCGACTTACTGTGGTGATCCTTTCACAATATATACAAATACTGAATCATGCTGTGTGTACCTGAAACTAATGTTACGTGTCATTTATATTTCAATAAAAAGCTCAGCAAATCTGAACAAACTACATAGACTTTAGTTAATAATAATATATTGATATTGGCTCATTAGCTATGACGAATGTGCCATACTAATATAAGATGTTAACAATGGGGAAATTAGGTGTGGGACACACAGGAACTGTTTGCACCATCTTTGCAGCTTTTCTCTGAATTTAAAACTATTCTAAAATGAAGAGTTGACTTAAAAGGATGAAGAGAGCCTGCCACTCAGATGAGCTAAGAAACTGGGAGTTGTGATCTCTAGCTCCAGACTGGTAAGAATTCCTCTCCTTTTTTCTTTCACTGGTCTTTATAAGTGGAAAAGTATTTGTTTTATTTTTAAAGAAATATTTGATTTGTCATTCTGAGCCTGTGATCTCCTTTTCTTACAAGTCAGTTTCTCCATCTATAAAACTGGAATATTAAATGGTGGTACGGAAGAACACCTGCAGCCACAATGAAAAAGCAATCCTATGTTTGGGTATGTTAACTTGTAAAATTGTGTTCTTATTAATGTATGCAAACATCTCCAACAGTGATAGGCAAATCTGCTGCCCCTCATCTGCGTGTGAAAGTTAAAATGGACCTACCTCTGTAATAGGACAAAAGCCACTCTCTCAGGCCCTTCTTCCCAGAGCTGGCCAGATCCCCAAGCATGACTGGCCCTGATTGTTCTATGAGCCTTTATCTTCAGGACTAGAAAATTACTGGAAGCGCCCTGAAGATGCAGAGCCTCTGGGAATTTGCGAAACAGGACATACCAGACCCGAGGACTCCTGGACCCTGCACCCAAAGCTAACCTCAAAACAAGCTGCAGCCTAACCGAAATGTCCTGCTCTACATCCACCCCTTTACCCAATAAAAACTCAAAGCCCTAACGCCTCAGGGCTGCTGCTGGTGTACAGCTGCGCACCTAGCCCTTTCCCTCCCTTGGGAAAGGAAAAATAAAAACCCTTTACTCTCCGCACTTTCTTCTCTTTGTGAATTCTTTCATAGCCCTAATCTCTAACCACCCTAACACTCTGGATCCTTCCTTCAGGATGCCTCATTCAATTCACTTAGAAAAAATAATAACAGTTGCCCTACCGTACTGGCAGTTTCTGAGACTTCCAGATAACGTGAGACAGGCAACCAGAAACTCCTGCTGAGCCTCGTCAGGGTATCAACAGCTCGTCTGTTGTTCGAACTGTTCATCTTGGATGTTGTCAGAAAAGGTGAATGGAAAGATCCATCAAGTGACAATTTGAAAAAAAACTAGAGAAATGTCATACTAAAACAAAGAACTCTTTAAAAGGGTCTCTTTGTTTTTCTGCCTTGGTACAGCTTCACATGTAGATTTGTCTTTCATGAAAGAAAAGACCAGCATACAATTCATCAAAGACAGAAATGAAGAGCCACACTGTCTAGCTTTATTTCAATTGGAAACTATTTCCAGCAGTGCTTATTTTGGCATTGCTAACACAAAGGTAAGATTTTAGAGGACGTACTCCTATTTTTATACTGAGGAAATAAATTTAGCAACCAGGCTCTCACATCATGGCATGAGTGTGTGTCTATTTGTGCGATAAAGTAAATAGCAGCTTTGACACAGTCAGAAATCTAGGAATTAACCTGAGGTAACAAACCAAGAAAAATACGGAACTACACACATCCAAGCTTTTGCTGTTAGGGATGTTTACAATAAAATGGCCCAAAATACACGCAAATGTCAGAGGAATTAACACGTTTTTCACCTAAAAGTTGTTACTATTTTGCTCTGAAGCATCTAAATGCTTTCCCTGTCTGGGGAATCCCCTTTCTTACAAGTTTTGGCTATAGGTAAAGGCCACCTCCTGCCATCCAAGCTGAAGTCGCCAGGTACTCGCTGTCACAGCATCACTAGCTGTTAACAACTTGGGCCTAAGAAGTTCCATGTTCCCGCTCCGACTTTGAAACGGGGGTTCAGAGGAGCAGGAACAGCAGGGAATTTTCTCCCTCAGCACCTGGCGCCAGGCATGGAGCGTTGCGTCCAGTGCACAGGCTGTACAATTCAATGTTCGGCCTACTGGTCGCGGTGTCCCCACGGGGCCAACTTTGTGGTTTAATTTTGGATGGCTAGGATCTGGATGAATTGTGCTAACTGATTTCAGTGGGGATAGCAAAATCCAGCCCTCTTGATATTAATGTGAGTGACCCCACACTCTCTTAATAAATTTCTAAGTCAAAGTGAATCGGTTTATTTTTCTTGCAATGGCATCCTAAGTGATAAGGGGATGGCTGCAGGCAATAGACCTCAGAGAAATAGGTCGGAATCTGAGGTTGATTACTTGGCTTGGTCAGGGTAAAGGCAATAAAAATTTAGCTAGGATTGAAGAATTGGGAGGTGGGTGTGGGTGAGGGACACTCTGACTCTCAGACCCTGCAGAGGTGAAAGAGTTCTTTCCTTACTTCCCCATGGTCATCGGAAGTGAAGGAAGTGCCAATTTTAGAGGTTATTGCCACAGACCAGGGTTTCTCAGCTTCAGCACTATTGATATTTTAGACTGGATCTTTCTCTGTTGTGAGGGGTGTTCTGTTGTGTTCACTATAGGATGTTTAGCAGCATCCCTGGCCTCTGCCCACTAAACGCCAAGAGTACCCTTTCCCACAGTTGTGACAACCAAAAGTGTCTTTGGACATTGTCAAATGTCCCCTTAGGGGCAAAACTGTCTTCAGTAGAGAACCACTGCCATAACGGAACATGAAGAAGCTGATGAATTAAAGGACTTTGGGTGGATGGCTTAATAAAAGAGAGTGATGATCCATAATTCTTAACTATTCAGTGCAAGGGATGGAAGGAAAACAGGGAATCCGTCTGACTTTGCCAGAAGTCTCCTTTACCTGTTGTAGCTGCCAGGCTAGGACGCCAAAACCCAATCACAAGTTCAAGACTTAAGCTTTGCTCTGCCACATGCTCCCAACCCAGCAGAGCCGTTGGTGCCCAGAGAGCTGTAAATGGGGAGGCCATTCAGAACTGGTGGCAAGCTTCTTTTGAAGGATTTACTACCCCAGGGGCTAGGATGGTGCCAAAAGACAACCTTCAGCAATCAGCCCTTTTTGGTAATTGCCTCAGCTGAGGAGAGTTTGCCCAGGGTCTTGCCCCCTCCCAGGGGAAGCCCACAACCAGGGACTTATGATGCAGGGGTACAGGTGCCCAGCTCCCTCACAACAGATTCTACAACTCTGAAGGGCCACCCCAGCTTTCAAACACTTTTCGGCTTCAGTGCAGACCCCATTTGAGATTGGACTGCAGCCAAAGATGGCTCGGAAGTGGGCTCTCGGGAGGAGGGGATAGCCCTGAGTTATAGCACTTGCCAATTTCCATGCAAGCTAGCACCAACATACCACTGTCGCAGCTCAACATCTCTCTCAGCCCCTTGCTGCTTTGTTCCCTTCTTATTATCTACAGGCGGTAATTCCAACACCATGCCCTGACCCAACTCCTGCTCTCCAATCTGTCTGTCTCAGAGCCTGCTTCCAAGCGAGCCCATGCTGAAACTCAGGAGAGTGGCAGACCTAGGAAGGAGGTCTCCTCCCCCTAGGAAGGAGAATGAGCTCCCTTTGTGGAGAGAAAGCAGTTCACTGTTTAAATCATGATAGCCTTCAAATGCTTGCCTGGGGGGAAAGGAATGCAGCCATCTCTTATCTTTTCAAAAACATAGATAAAGGCTGTTGTCAAAACAAACCCAAAATGCAAAGAATGTCAGGTTCCATAGCTGCTGTCATGGTTATTAAGTTATGACTAAAGCAATGTCACTGGCAGTAGCAGAATGTCTATACG
>PVJI01019179.1:0-31620 GCA_004026765.1 Micronycteris hirsuta
AGGCAAAGACATAGGGGAGGGGAGGGGAGAGGAGAGGAGAAGGCAGAGAGGAGGGGAGGGGTGGGGGACGCGAGGGGAGAGGAGAAGGGCGGAGAGAATGCACGGGGTAGGGGGGGTTCTTTGTCCTAAAGGTTGTTATCTTATTTCAAGGGCAGGAATTTTAGAGAGGTCTCAAGGGAGAATCTCAATAAAAAATTCATCAGCTTTTCCAGATTTCTGTTCAGGGTCGTGATCTCTATTGATTGGTTGGCACTAGGGGAGGGGCTCATTATTCAGTACAGCTGGTCCTGAGACAGCCACGGCATCGCTCTGGTTTTGCTGCTGTTCTTGGCCTGGAGCTAAACCACAACGGAGGCTTAGATGTTATTTCTAATTTGACCCAAGCTCTGTCTCTGTGGTCAGCAGCCCTGATGCTTTGTTCTTGAGGTTATTTGATGCGGATCAGAACCTCATTGTCCTGAGGGTTTAATGCTTAAGGGAGTGGTCACAGAAGGGAGAAGGAGGCCGGTGAATCAGGGTGCTAGATAAGGCCAGTTTGAATCAGCTATCTGTCTGAGTTTCCCCGTTCTACTTGCCAAGGAATTTTCCTGGCTTCTTACTCTCCTGTCTCAATAGTGGATCTAAAATGCTGTCAGAATCCCCATGGTAACTGTACAGTCTAGGGCCCAACCAATACAGATAGGGAAAACTCCAGCAGTCAAGCATACTTGGAAAGCTGCAACTTGTAGAACAGTCAAGCAGAGGGCAGATTCTTCAGCAGCTTGCTAGGCATATTTCACTTCTTCTTTTGTTTATGTGTGGGCTAAAAGTAGGAATACTTTCCCTCCCACTTTTTAAGTTTTTCTGGCTGGGCTAATAACCAAGTTAACAGAGATAGATGGACAGAAAATCAAAGTTTAATACATGCCCATGGGGAATTCACATAGGCATGATTATTCCATGTAAATTCCAAAGACAGTGAAGCAACATTGGGTACATAAGAGATTTTGGACGAAGGAGAAAAGGAGGGGAGGAATGGGCTATTAAATTTAAGTGAGAAAGGGGAATTTACAGGTAGTTGAGGAAGAGCAGAACACACATGGCAAAAAAAAATCCTTAATAGGTGGCTCAGCAACAGTGGACACAGGGAGTATCTCGCTCACCTGCTTGGAGCCCTCCTGTTTACCATACTTAATTCAAATTAGGTTAAGGCTACATCCTGAGATCTACTTCCTGAAGCAGATTCTCTATCTGAATCTCCTGGCCAGGAAAGGGGGGGGGGTTCAAAGTTTCTGAGTCTTTTGTTTTTTAATAAAAAGCTTAAAATCAAGGTCCCAAAGGCCCTGGCTGGTGTAGCTCAGTGGATTGAGCGCGGGCTGGGAACCAGAGGGTCCCGGTTTGATTCCCAGTCGGGGCACATGCCTGGGTTGCGGGCCAGGTCCCCTATGGGGGCCATGTGAGAGGCAACCATACATTGCTGTTTCTCTCCCTCTCTGTCTCCCTCCCTTCTTCTCTCTCTAAAAATAAATAAATAAAATCTTAAAAAAAAAATCAAGGTCCCAAAAAGCAGCTTTAGGGCGGCAGAATTTTGGTCCCTTTGGTTACATAGACAAGGTAACTGAAGATCTAGTCACTGAAGTATAATCTCTCTGCCAAGACAGAAAACCTAAAGACATGGGCCTTGTGTGTGCCATCATTTTATCACTCCCAACTCCTAGTTTCTCCTGGCTCTACTGCTTATCCAAAGCTCTGCATGCAAAATTCCTCAGGAGGTCTCAAAAGTCCCTGTAACTAAGCAACCCTGGCCTCACCCAATCCGGCTAGGTGTGGGAACCCACACCGCTGGAGTGACCTCAAAGGGTTAAGAAACAATGCGCTGCAAAGTGGCAGGGAGAGAAACCAATAGGGTGTCTAGAAGGTCTGTACAGCTGGTGAGCGTGGCTGGGATTGGGTGTGGCCGAGGGGAACCTACGGAAGCCTAGGTGGTGAGAGGGCGGCTGAGGCGAGAGGTCCGAGGAGGCGGGGGAGAACTGGGAGAGCACGTGAGCGTCCACCGTTACTCCCTGCTTGCCTTTAGCCTTGGGGTTTGCTATTGCGGGGACAGCCCGGGTCCGGTGTATGGCCACGGAGTTACGGTGTCGGGACTCCATGCCCTGTCACAACCAACAAGTAAACTCTACCTCTACCCCAAGCCCTGAGGCGCCGCAGCCGGGCGACCTGATCCCAGACCCTGCTGGGGGAAGCAGCACCTTCAAAGCGAAGCCGACTCTACCCACCAGTCACGCCCATTCTAGCGTGCCGGGGGAGGGGGGCTCCAAGGCCTGCGCCGGCGCCAGCCTCAACCCTGAGAGCAACGGTGGCAGTGGCGGCTATGACGCATCGGCCCGTGATTGCCTCCTAAAGGACAGCCAACTCTCTTGGCAGATTGGGGCTCAGCTTAAACTGCTACCCATGAATGACCAGATCCGGGAGCTGCAGACTATCATCCGGGACAAGTGAGCCAGGAGCGGAAGGGGAAAGGGAGTTGGAGGGTCTCTCTGGAGGTGGGCAGGAAATTAGAAACAAAAGAAATAGGGGGGGTCATTTTCTTGGCCTGGTGAAACTGCCTTGTGGAGACCTAGGCAGGGCCTTTTCTTCGAAGGGGAGTATCCGTTGACTCAGACCTCCAGCCCCCTTTTTCCTTATCCCAGTGTCACTTTGCGTTCTGGACGGACGAAGCCTTGTAGGTAGCCTCCTACTTCCTCTTTGTCTCTGCTGAGCAGTGAGGAGTCCCAGAACGTTTCAGGCAGGTAAACGCGCCTGTGCTGTCTGTCTGGTGCCTGTCCATGTGGTCAATCTATAATACTACCCAAGGTTATACCCTACCTCCAATTACCTCAGGCTCACAAAGAGAAGTAAAGGAATTTCAAGGAAATTCTGTTGTGCTTAACAGACCATCTGTGCCTTTAGTGTTTGCTATTGCAGATATCATTTTCTCTAAGGTCTTGGTTTTGAGGTTTACTTGGTCACGTGCAAGCTTATCCACATCTTACCAGGATTGTTTCATTATCAACTGATAGAACACCGACTGTTTCCCGGTTAGTTTATAGAGGAAAGGGAGCCTAAAGGAGCCTTTGGCGCCTTTTCTAATCCCACAACAATAAGGTGCCCAAAATTCCACCTTAAATGCTGATCTGAAAAGTTAAATGTTGTAGATGGGGCGTCTCAAGGGATATATGTACCATGATGGAACTATAGCTGGCTTCTATATTGGCAGCACTTTAAGTGCGTAGGTACTGCATGTCTAAAAACTAATTTTGGGGTGGATGCTTTGAGCTTTTAAAGTGACTACTGACTCAGGCTGCCACTCCCTGAATCAGACTAGTACATTTTTCTTCAAACTGTGGTAATAGGCACCTGATTTGTGTGCCTACTCCGCTTTTTCTGTCTTCCACGTGCATTCACACATTACTGAACAATCAGTCTTATTAATATACAGCTTTGATTAGGTAACTTCTACTCAGCGGCTCTCTTTGGCTTCTCAGAACCTACCAAAGGCCATTATCTGGCTTGCCATTAAAGAAAGCCCCTCTTCATGGTTCCCAGGAACTATTTTGAACCATCTCTGCCTCTGCTCTCATCTGGAATTCTTTTTACTCCTTTCCCTGTTCAAATCCTACCTATTCTTCAAGGTCAAGCCCAGCATTGTATGTCCACCTCTGCCAGGAAGCTTTCCTTTCATCATTCTTCTTGTGCTGATTTTCCCTGGCCTTTTTAATGCAAGATTCACTTTCGATTTTGAATATTGTTGTTTGTATTTCTATCTTAACTATTAGATTTTAAAGCTCCTTGAGGACAAAAGTTGTATTGTTTACATTTTTGTTTTTCTTTTAATTTTTCAAGAAAATTCCCTTTAATTCAAATAACAGTTTGATTTTTGTATCTTTTTTTATGTTTGGAGATATTTTAGTTAAAAATTGATTACTTTATATTTTCCTTTTTTCCACATTTTTAAATTGTTCAAGTACAGTCGTCTCCATTTCCCCTCCACCACTCCCCCCCACCCCAGCCATCCCCACTCGTCACCCTTGATCCTACTTCCCCTTGGTTTTGTCCATGTGTCCTTTGTACATGTTCCTGAAAAGCCTTCGTGCGCACGCGGGCCCCCCCCCCCCGTTATCTCCTCCCACCTCCCCTCTGGTTACTGTGTTACTGTCAGTTCTTAATTTTTATGACTCTGGTTATATTTTGCTTGTTTCTTTGTTTTGTTGATTAAGTTCCACTTATAGGTGAGATTTTTTACATGTTTTAATTCTAACCATGCCTTTCAAATAATAGACACTCAATTACTAAATGGTCTTTCTAAAGCTCTTAAAAATTGTAGTTATGAAACTATACTATTTAACCATTTTAATGAATCCATAGTGAAAGCCACTGTGGTTATGTGATCTAATAGATGAAGTAGTGGTCTTAAAATGTAGGAGGCGTAGGGTTGGTAGTTACGGTGAAGGGAGTTGAACTAACATCTGTAAGACAAAGAAAATAGGATGACGATTCTAATTTCTATAGAGTAGGAGTTATGACCTTGAATCTTGAATTCCTCTGCACCTGTAGATGGGCTTAGGGGCTTTAGTAAATCTTTGGAAATCATCTGCCAAATGTTATTTGTATGTGCATTTTTAATGCTTGTTTTTACATAACATCTTTATTGAGATATAATTCACACACCATATAATATGCTGTTTAAAGTGCACAACTCAGTGCTTTTAAATATATTCATGGCTGTACAATCAGCACAAAATCAGTTTTAGAATATTTTCATCACTCTAACAAGAAACCCCGTACTCGTGAGCAGTGAGTCCTCATTTTCCCCCAACGCACCCAAAGCCCTGGACTGCTTTCTGTCTCTTGATTTTCCTGTTCTGGACACATCATACAAGTGGAATCATACAATATGTGGTGTTTGGTGACTACATTTTTTTCCCTGTTTAGCATAATGTTTGTATAATGGTGTATCAGTACTCCATTTTCTTTTTGGCTGAGTGATATTCCATTGTATGGATATTCCACGTTTTTTATCCATTCATGAAATGATGGACCTTTATTTGGGTGGATTCCACTCTAAGGCTATTATGAATAATGCTGCTTTGAATATTTGCATACGTACCTTTTTTATAGGATAAGGTTTTCTTAAGATTTCATTAGATTTTACAAAGGGGTCTTCAAGACAATGTAAGAGTGAACCATTACTATAGAACTTGAAAAGGGCAAGACATTCAGCATTCATATATAACAATATCAGTACCTGATTTCACTGCATTACTTAGCATGGTGAACCTGGGTGTAAGTGAAATTTTTTCTCTGTGAGTTTGGAAGGAGACATCGGGATTCATTGTGAGCTTAGGCAAGATATTTAACATCTCTGTGCTTCAGCTTTTATCATTTGTAAAATGAGGGTGTTGGCAGTATTTTAAGGAGTTCCTAGGAGGCTAAAACAAGATACTTTACTCTCTGAACATCGCTTTATAAACAGTGAAGAGCCGTGCACATTTAAGGCATTTGAAACCTTTATGTTTGGATTTGTGCATGATTCTGATTGCATTCATAATAAGTGCTGGTTTGTTGAGCTTTTGGGAGATAGTAAAAGAAATTAAATTGTATATACAATTCACATTTTTAGTTTAAAGATAGCACAGATTCTACATAATTTTTATCATGTATGATATAGTATGGAAAGACTCACTATGATTTTTGATAACTAATTGCTGCTTAGTTATTTAGGCTGGAGACAGTGTTTTAGTTTTGTTTTTGTTAGTCAAATCTGTTAACAGAGGCTTCTGTTGCTTTTAACTTCAAAAATCGGCATCCCCCCACATAAACAAGACCTGTTTCATTCCCTTTAAGGGGCCGGTGTAGGGTGCCTATAGTAAGAGGAACCGTATTTACATAGGTCTAGTTATGGAAGGTGCCATCACTTAATGTATTTCTGTCTTCCTCGGGGAGGTAATATATGTGCACCATGGGGCTATCTGATAATAGAAGACATTGGAGTACTTGGTATTCCTTTTATTGTTTCTGATTGTCAGTGTCTGTCTAGTGACGGGATTGCTTGCTGAGTTGATTTTGCCATTAGGAAATGGGTGTTAAGCCAGCTGGACCGCATGTTGTTGTAACTAAAAGCAGGCAAGATTGAGAAAATTGGACAGACTTAAATGTCTTATTGAAATGTGCAGTATTTGAAACATAATATGTTCATTGTATTATGGAATGTCAAGGAAATTTTCGCTGCGAGTGCAGTCGTCTAAAAACATCAATGGTCAGATAATTTATTATTAATACTCAGTCACACATGGGTCACACAAGAGAAATGACTCCTTCATTTGCACATGCTATTGTTACAATGGATTAAGCCACACATACTGCCCCTCCCGTCCCCTTTGTGCCCTAAACCCAGCAAAATCTGAGTGTTAATGCCCTTTTCCCTTATAGTTCATGACCCCACATTTCAGGCAATGCCGTTTATTTAAAAGATCATCTTCCCTCTCCATTCTTTTGTTTTCTTTTGTCTCCTGAAACATTAAAGCTGTTTCATGAGCAGTTGCGTATTTGGATATTTCCTGTATACTTGTTCTTGAAGGGGGTTTGCCATGGGATCAGTTTGAAGTGTGGAGGAAAGTTGAACAATCTTAGCAATTGTAGTCTGTGAACTAGCACTATAGAAAGAGCGTCTTCCGTCTTGTGACTTTTTTTAGTCACCTGGAGTGGAGAAAAGTAACCTTACGATGGATGAATATCCACTGCAGCCCTAATGTGGGTATAGCCTAATGTTATTTGAGTCACCTAAGTGATGTGATATTGGTTTTATTTTTTAACGATTTTATTTATATATTTTTAGAGAGGAGAAGGGAGGGAGAAAGAGAGAAACATCAATGTGTGGTTGCGTCTCGCACGCACTCTACTGGGGACCTGGCCTGCAGCCCAGGCATGTGCCTTGACTGGAAATTGAACTAGTGACCCTTTGGTTCGTGCAGGCCTGCACTCAGTCCACTGAGCCACACCAGCCGAGGCCACCTTTTTAAAAAAAGACGTTTTATTCACTTATTTTTAGAGAGAGCAGGGGAGAGAGAAGGGGAAACATCAATCAGTTACCTCTCATGCGCCCCCCACTGGGGACCTGGCCCACAACCCAGTCATTGCCTTGACTGGGAATTGAACCCGCAACCCTTTGGTTCACAGGCCAGCACTCAATGCATTGAGCCACACCAGCGAGGGCATAATATTTTTAACGAAAGCTGTGAATCTGAATTGCCTGGGGATTCTTTTTCCTCTCACTTTTTACTTCCCATTCTTAGAGTAGTCCTGGGGGTAACCTGAGCACCTGCAGCTTTACAAACACCTTGGGTGATTGTGGTGCACTCAGGCTGGGCCACAGCCCTTTGGATAGTGATTTGCCTGGCTTCAGATTGAGGATACAGGCTGTGCCAGGGATTCCACACACTAAACAGAACCAGTACAGAGAACCTGGCCTGGCATCACCCTGAAACTGGAGGAATCTAAGCACGTTCTCCTTCACCTTGTACAAAACCAAAATGTCCACCACAGAAAAAAAACAAAAACAGTCACCTGAATGTTGTTTAAAACAGGGACATGTTTTTGGTTTCCCTAGGTATTCCATGTGAATTTTCCAGCTGGCTTTTAAAGCCAAGAGGGAGGAATTCACCTCTTTAACTATTCTCACTTCTGTTGTAATATTTATTGGACATGTCCTAGTACTGTCTTGTGAACTAGTCTGGACCCCGGAGAGGCAGGAAGAAGGTCTGGCCTGTTACAGTGCCTGGAACATAGGGGCATTCATGTTCCAATAATTATAAAAAATAAACTTCTGAATGACTGAGTCCCGGATGCTAAAGGAAAATGATAGTCTCTCTTCATTTTTTACCTGATTTTTAATGTTTACATTGAGCTCTGCTTTTAGGTGCAAGTAAATAATTAATGATACTATTTAATGAGCTTTTAAAGAAGGTACTAAAGAGCCCTGGCTGGTGTAGCTCAGTGGATTGAGTGCGGGCTGTGAACCAAAGGGTCGCCGGTTCGATTCCCAGTCAGGGCACATGCCTGGGTTGCGGGCCAGGTCCCCAGTGGGGAACACGTGAGAGGCAACCACACACTGATGTTTCTCTCCCTCCCTTCCCTTCTGTCTAAAAAATAAATAAATAATCTTAAAAAAAGGTACTAAAGATCTGTAGCCTTGATGACTTATACTGGCAGGTAATAAATGATTCCCCCCCCCCAACTTTTCAAGTCAGATTAGGTTGTCTCTAAGTATTTCAATGGGGATATGTTTTTATGAGAGTGAAGGAAGGAGAAGGAAAATCATTTATAAATCATCTGCATACCATGACCAACATTGAAGCTATTCAACAATCACATAATAACAAATAACCAAATAACATTAGTTTAATGATTACATAATAACAAAATAGCTATGGAAACAGTTTATGTGTTTAGAGCTTTCACTAAACATGAACTTTAAATGAAGCATTCCTTTGGTTTAACCCTGCCAAAAAAGATTTTATGTTCTACTTCCCTTTTACCTCTTGCTTGAAAAACAAAAACAACACTCCCTTACGTAAAACCCTGCACTGTTTTTCCTTACATCTCATTACGTAATTATCAGAATGGCCGTCATCAGTATATCCTCAAATGGCAAGTGTTGGAGAGGATGTGGAGGAAAAGTAACCCTGGTAAACTGTTGGTGGGAGTGCCAGTGGTGCAGTCTCTATGGGAAACAGTGTGGAAGTACTTTAAAAAGTTTAAAATTGTAGGCGCGCAAAGGGCAACCACACATTGATGTTTCTCTCCCTCTCTTTCTCCGTCCCTTCTCCTCTAAAACCAAATAAATAAAATCTAAAAAAAAGTGTAAAATTGTAAATAACGTTGTAATAAACATAGGGGTGCTTATATTCTTTCAAATTACTGTTTCAGGTTTCTTCAGATAAATTCCCAGAAGTCGAATCACTGGTTCATAATGTAGTTCCATTTTTAATTTTTTGAGATATCTCTATACCGCTTTCCACAATGGCTGCACCAATCTGCATTCCCACACACAGTATAAAAGGGTTCCTCTTTTCTCTACATCCTCACCAGCACTTGTTTGCTGATTTACTGATGATAGCCATTCTGACAGGTGTGAGGTCATATATCATTGTGGTTTTAATTTGCATTTCTCTGATGATTAGTGATGTTGAGCATCTTTTCATGTCTATTGGCCATCTGTATGTCCTCTTTGGAGAAGTATCTGTTCAGGTCCTTTGCCCATTTTTTAGTTGAGTTGCTTTTTTTTGGTATTGAGTTTTATAAATTCTTTATCAATTTTGGGTATTAGCCCCTTATCAGGTGTATTGGTGAGTATGCTCTCCCATTCAGTAGGTTGTCTTTTTATTTTGTTGATGGTTTCCTTTGCTGGGCAAAACCTTTGTAGTTTGATATATTCCCATTTGTTTATTTTTTCTTTTGTTTCCTTTGCTTAAAGAGATATATCAGAAAAGACATTGCTACAAGCAAAGTCTGAGATTTTACTCCCTGTGTTTTCTTTTAGCGTTTTTATGGTTTCGAGTCCAACATTTAAGTCTTTAATCCACTTTGAATTTATTCTGTTTATTCTTGTGTATGACATAAGAAGGTGGTCTATTTTGATTTTTCTGCATGTATCTGACCAAGTTTCCCAACAGCATTTATTGAATAAACTACCTTTAGCTCATTGTATATGCTTGCCCAAGATCTGGAAGCAGGCCAAGTGTCCATCAGTAGATGAGTGGATGAAACAACTATGGTACATACTGTGTTTTTTGGACTATAAGACGCATTCCGCAGCCCCCAATTTGGGAGGAAAATGGGGGTGTGGCGGTAGAGCAGGGTCACAGGAGGCAGTAGCAGGTAAAATATTTTACCACATTTTTTTGCTTCAAATTTTTCCCCCCTATTTTCCTCCTCTAAAACCTAGGTGCGTCTTATGGTCCAGTGCGTCTTATGGTCTGAAAAATATGGTAATACACAATGGAATACTACTTGGTCATAAAAAAGGAAGAAAATTTTACCCTTGTGACAGTATTGATGGACCCAAAGAACATTATGCTAAGTGAAATAAGCCAGTCAGAGAAAGATAAATACCACATGATTTCACTCATATGTAGAATCTAATGAACAAACTGAACTAACAAGCAAAATAGAAACAGACTCATAGATGGAGAGCAGGCTGAGAACTGGGGGCGTTTAGAGGGTGGAGGGACTGAGCAATAAGGAAAAAGGACTCATGGACATGGACAACAGTGCTGTGATTGCTGGGGGGAGGGGATATAAAGGGGATAAATGACAATAGAAAAAATACAATAAAATTTTTTTAAAGTTTAAAATTGAATTACCATATGACCCAGCAATCCCACTTCTGGATATTTATCTGAAGAAACCCAAAATGCTAATTCAAAAACATGTACATCCCTATGTTCATTGCAGCATTATTTAGAATAGACAAGATATGGAAGCAACCTAAGTGTCCATCAGTAGATGAGTGGATACATATATAAAATGAAATCTTACTTGGACACAGAAAAGAATGACATCTTACAACTTATATCAAAGTGAATAGACCCAGAGCATATTATGCCAAGTGAAATAGGCCAGAGAGAGAAAGACAAATACCATAGTGTTTCACTTATAAATGACAAACAGAACAGAAATAGACTCATAAATACAGAAAACAAATTGATGGTTGCCAGATGGGAGGGAGGTTGGGAGGATGGGTGTAAAGGGTGAAGGGATTAAGAAGTACAAATTAGCAGTTTAAAAAATACTCATGGGGATATAAAGTTCAGAATAGGGAATGTTAGTCAATAATATTGTAATAACTATATATGGAGTCAGATGGTACTAGACATATTAGGGTGATCATTGTAGGTTATATAAATTATCCAATCACTATGTTGTACACCTGACATGAATATAATATTGTATGTGAACTGTAATTGAAAAATAAATATAAAAAAGAAAATTCTATTATCTTCATTAGTGTAGGTTACACAACTAGATGCCTTGCCTAAACTGGTGGGTTTTATTGATGTAAATTGTACTTAAATAAACTTGACTTCAAAAAGTAAACTGGGAGTGGAGTGGGATTGAATAGAGAAATTTATGAAACAAGACTGGTCATTAGTTGATTGTGGAAGAGAGATAAGGTAAATCATTATTCTGCTCTATGTATGTATTTATATCCTGCTCTGTTTCTGTGTTTATAAATCAAGGCTTTTAAAAATCTGCAAAAAAAAAAAACCCACCCCAAATAAACAAACACATCAGAGCTGAATTTCAGTCCATTTAGTTCTTCCTCCTTTTCTTAAGTTGCCAGGTGAAATACAGGACACCCAGTTACATACGAATTCAGATAAGCAGTGAATACTTTTTTTTTTTTAGATTTTATTTATTTATTTTAGAGAGAGAGGAAGGGAGGGAGACAGAGAGGGAGAGAAACAGCAATGTATGGTTGCCTCTCACATGGCCCTCACTGGGGACCTGGCCCGCAACCCAGGCATGTGCCCTGACGGGGAATCGAACCGGGACCCTCTGGTTCCCAGCCTGTGCTCAATCCACTGAGCTACACCAGCCAGGGCTGAATACTTTTTTTATATAAGTGTATCCTAAACCTTACATGGGACATATTTCTGAAATACAGATTTAAGTAGGTGCTCTGTATTTTTGTTTGCTAAATTTGTCAACCCTATGCCCAGCTCTAACTTCTACACCAAATGCTGAAAACAGTCCTTAAATATAATCATTCTTTTTAAAACCTCACCTGAGGATGTATTTATTGATTTTAGAGAGAGGGGAAGAGAGAGAGAGAGAGAAAGAAAAAAACATGGATGTGTGAGAAAAACATCAATCAGTTTTTCCCCACATGCACCCTGACCACAGATTGAACCCATAACCTAGGTACATGCCCTTACTGGGAATCGAACCCACAGTCCTGTGGTGTGTGGGATGATACTCCAACCAAGTGAGCCACCAGGCCAGGGGATAATCCTCATTTTTGAAGCGACACTTATTTCAGTACTACTGAAATTTTATTTAAATTCAATTGTTTTAAGTTATGGGACAGGTTTTGATGTGATCATCTTTGGGAAGGGTATATTCCTGTATGCATTAACCTTAGTACATACTCTTTATAAGCCATATTGTAATAGCAGCTTCAGAAGAAACCTTTCATGTTTTATTTGCCTGCCAGACTCTTTATTGTTTGTGATTCACGGTGAGAGAAATATCATTAAAATGCATCTAAAAACTGGTTACCTTTTAGTAAACATTCCCTTATTAGAGAAAAATATAAGTAATGGGTTTACTCAAGGGCTCAGAATCAGAGAGCTTCAGGCTGGGAAGAACCTTGAAATTCTTCACCTATGTAAGCCTCCCTACTTTCATAACTTTAATAGTGGTAATAATAGAATCTACCTCTTAAGGTTGTGTGATGATTAGATGAGATAATGCACCAAATGTGCTTAATACTTGGCACCAAGTAGGCTTTTAATAAAGATGACCTGTGGGAAAGAAAGGAGCAAATATGTATAATAATCAGTACCTGCTCTAACTTTTGGACATCTTTAGAAAAACTTTATAAATAACTCTTTGTATACTTGGTATATACATACATGGGCAAATAGAGAGTTAAAATAATTTTTGTAGAAAAAAGGAAGGATTGTCAAGTTTATTCTGAATAGGGAGAAGTAGCAGAGAGTAATCAGGTTGGAATTTCTGCTGGAAAAATTGTAGTTGTAATTGTGAAGTTTAGTAAACAAATGTCTTTTTAAATTTTTTAAAATAATTATTATTGTTGCTCAAGTACAGTTGTCTCCATTTTCACCCCACCATACCCCACTGCCCCACCTACCCCCGCCTCCCACCCTTGGACCTACCCCCTTTGGCTTTGTCTATGGGTCCGTTATACATGTTCCTTGATGACCCTTCCCCTATTATCCCCCATTATCCCTCTCCCCCCTCCCCTCTGGTTACTGTCAGTTTGTTCTTTATTTTAATATCTCTGGTTATATTTTGCTTGCTTGTTTTGTTGATTAGGTTCTGCTTATAGGTGAGATCATATGGTATTTGTCTTTCACCGCCTGGCTTATTTCACTTAGCGTAATGCTCCCCAGTTCCATCCACGCTGTCACGAAGGGTAGGAGCTCCTTTCTTTCTGCTGTGTAGTATCCCATTGTGTAAATGTACCACAGTTTTTTGACTCACTCATCTACTGATGGGCACTTAGGTTGCTTCTAGCACTTGGCTATTGTAAATTGTGCTGCGATGTTCACAGCAGAAATGTCTTTTAAATTTGAGTTGGGAGGATCTGTAGGCGGAGCACTCATACCCTACCACTCATTGTCAGTTACCCCAAACTGGCAGAGATGTGCTTTCTATCTCCAATAGGAAGATTATTTTCTACTGTGCTGCTCCATTAGGAAGAAGGAGAATCATCTCCCAGGCACCCACTCAGCCAATGAAAGACTCAGCTAGTGAAAAGTCACTACACTTCGGACTCCCAGTTTCCTCCATTGGACTCTTTGTTTTCAAAGGCCCCTCTGAACTCATCTTTTTTCCTGTAAAAAAAAGTTTTCTCCCCTTTATTCTCTGACCTTGCCATGGTTCGCCTGTAGACCACGTGTCCTGAATTGCAATTCCTTGTTGTTCCCAAATAATCCCAGTTTGTTGGAGAAATATCAGGCTGTCTGTTGGTTTAAGGTCAACATTGTCTTCCAGCAACTGGGGCATGCCTCTAGCAGTGGCAGCAGTGAGGCCGAGTAAGAAAGAGGGCAAAGATTTTTACTTGAAGTCTTACATTTGTAATATTTTTAAAACATTCCTTTCTCATGTTGCTGTATCTTATGCATGATAATTAAATACCTGTTGTATTGATATTTACCTTTTGAAAGAAAGGTCAGTGAAATTCAAGGTTTCATCTTGGTTTGGGTTTGCTATGGCATATACATGATTTTAAATATTGCTGAAAGCTCTCTGGGGGTTTTGAAGTGCTTTATAAATAACCTTAGGTAGGGAAAAAGTCAGTCAAGTACAAAAAAGTGCTGAAGCCTGCTACCCTGTTTGGTAGACCTGTACAAACTTGGGTTTACCAAGTCCACATTAAAGTGGTGATTTGACTTCCAATATGATTCTCATTCTGTTGTTGTTTCAGTGTGAAGGTCATTAAAAAAAATGGCTGCCTTTGGCTTTCATTTTGTTGCTATAGATGTGTGACATACATTTGGGGGGAGTATCCAAAACAGTATGTTCTTAGATATGGTTAGGTCTGCATTGTTAATCTGGGTTGGAGTTTGTAAAATTTAAAAAATTCTCAGCTTAACATTAATTAGATTTCCATGCTCTGAATTATGAGTGTCTGGATATCACTATTAAAATATTTGATATTTAGGCCCTGGCTGGTGTGGCTCAGTGGATTGAGTGCTGGCCTTCGAACCAGAGGGTCGCTAGTTCGATTCCCAGTCAGGGCACGTGACTGGGTTGCAGGCCAGGTCCCGAGTAGGGAGCCCTGGAGAGGCAACCACACATTGATGTTACTTGCCCTCTCTTTCTCCCTCCCTTTCCCTCTCTAAAAATAAATCAATAAAATCTTTTAAATAAATAAATAATTGATATTTGGTTACTTGGATATATTTTAGAATATTCCAGGGATGTGTGTTAGTGTGTTTGTTGCTTTGCAATAATTTTATATTAGATTTTATTTGAGGCTGTTATTAGATAGAGAATGGTTAAAATGTCTTTGCTTCTAGTATGAAAAATTTCTTTTTAAAAATGGTTTTAAGACAAAATTGAATAGAATTATGATTTAAAGCAAAGTGCATGGGATTAATAAAACCTAGGGTTTGGTTTACAGTAAAACACCTTTATTAACAAATACTTTAGTCCAGTGTTGGGCCTAAAGTAGGGGCTCAGAGAAAATGTGTAACTTGATTGATCTAACAAGTAAATATCTGCTTTATGAAACTCTAGTGTTAAACAGTGTTAAGGATTTAAATGTGGATATTGAAAATCCCTGTGGGTTTTTTAAAAATACAGCCAACTTATTATATTCCGGTTGTACTTTAATTTCTAAATTGATTGACAGTAAAGTCTGTCTAAAACAGTAGGAGATAGGTTAGTAATTACTGGTTGTTTTTTTTTAAATCCTCACTCAAGGACATTTTTTCATTGCTTTTACAGAGAAAGGCAGGGAGAGAGAGGAACAGCAATGAGAGAGAGAAGCATCTATTGGTTGCCTCCTGTATGCAACCGGACCAGGGATTGAACCTGCAACCTAGGTATGTGCCCTGACCGGGAATCAAACCTGCAACCTTTCAGTGACAGGAGGACACTCCAACCAACTGAGCCACGCCGGTCAGGGCTAGTACCATATTTTGCTGTGTATAATGCTAACCCACATTTCGCCCCAAACTTTCAAGAAAAAAAATCTTTCGTTTTAATTTTTATTCAGTTTTTTATATATTTATATTTAGAAACAAAATGGATTATCATATTCCAGGGTATTATTTTGTATACGGATATCGTTAATTGTTTTCTAGAGTTACGCTTTTAATGCATAAGCATAAATAAAAGAATTAAAAATATGTAGCCCTGGCTGGTGTGACTCAGTGAATTGAGTGCTGGCCTGCGAACCAGAGGGTTGCTAGTTCGATCCCCAGTCAGGGCACGTGCCTGGATTGCGGGCCAGGTCCTCAGTAGAGGGCATGAGATGCAACCAACCTCACATTGTTGTTTCTCTCCCTCTCTTTCTCCTTTCCTTCCCCTCTGTCTAAAAAGAAATAAAATCTTCAAAAAAGAATTAAAAACATTTATATATAGATACGGAATTAGTACTGCCCATGTATAATGTGCATCCTTATTTTTCCCTCAAAAATTTGGGAGGGGGGAAGTGCACGTTATACACGGCAAAATACAGTAATTACTGTTTGTATTGGATGATTTGGAGCGGTGGATGCTTTAATTGGAAGTGAAATAACTATAAAGAGATGCCAGTACATATTAGTTCATAGTATGATAGTATGTACCATTTTGGGAATGTAGAGAAGGTGATTATTATGTGAAAGTTATCAGCTAAGGCTGATATTTTGCAGGAGAGTGTAAAAAGTGTTAAAATATCTGATTCCAAAATAAAGTAATAGATTTGTTCAACTGTGAACACTTAACCTAATATAACTTTTCTGTGTAATAAATTTACATGTAATTGTTCAGAACTTAAAATCAAATATTTCAGATGTGTTCCCAAGATATGTTGCTGGATATTTCTTTAAGACCAATCCAGACTTTTCTTTTCTATTGAAAAACTGTGTTCTGGTTAACTCGACAAATTTGTACTCATATAGGTCTGGCAAACAGGACAGTAGGCTTCAGGGGGTTTTTTTGTAGTTCCCTGACTTTTTCTTCCTCGACAAGCATGTTATGAAGATTAGTTGCAGAAATGAAAGGTGCTAGTGTAACAGTATAGTTTCGTTTGAAAACCACAGTACATAATATAGAGCCTGTTTTAAGTGGGCTCTCTGTGTATGTAGTACATGTGGATAAATAGAGCTTTTTGAGTTTAGGGAATACATAAATATTTAAGGAATATAAAGAATACAGACCTATATTTTTGCTATTGCTCAATTATGGGTCATATTTTAGAGAGTAATGGTAACTGAACAGGACGAGTGTTCATCCCTTTTGGCACACAGCAGAGCCAAACATTGAACAACCAGTTTTGCAGTGGTGAAAGTACAGTTGCTTTATTTGCAGAATGTTAAGCAAGGAGAATGGGAAGCTATATCACATGGGAAGCTGTATCACTTAAAGCCAAAGCCAGAACAATGACTTAACATTCAGGGCTTTTAAGGGCAAAAATCGTGAGTAAGGGGTTCAGGGTCATAGGCTGTGACTTCTTATGCAAACTTCAACAGTCTGATTTATTCAGCTCCTGGCAGCATCCTTCCTGTCCTGGTCTACATAACAATGGCCAGGTAGTCTCAAACAGAAAGAGAGTTCTGTAAGATATCTTGGATTGTGAGTCAGTGACATTATCTTAAGAGAAGAAAGAAAAGAACAGAGGTATATGAGATCTGTCTAGGAAGTATCCAGCCATGTACAATGGAAAATAAAGACGTTTATTGAAGAAGATACAAGATACAAGAAACATTGTACATAGGAAAATGACACCTCAGTTCCCTTCAAAGTAGGCACCTTGGGACCTCACGTAGTTCTCCCAATCTCCATCAGATCCCTCATTGTCTTTTCTTGAATCTCATAGACAATCTGAAATGTCTTTCTGTCAAAGGTGATTTTAGTTTTGGGAAACAGTAGAAGTTGCAGGGCGCCAAATCTGGGCTGTAGGGGACTGAGTCACCTGGGTGATTTGATGTTTTACCAAAAAACTCTACATGAGATGTGATGCATGAACAGGTACATTGTCTGATGAAGCTGCCAATCACCAGTTGCAGCCTTCTGGATCATCTGAATAGTTTCCATGGAGGAATGTTCAAGCTTAATGCAAAATTTGATGCAGATTTGTTGCTTTACTTGCTCAGTCATTTTGAATGTGACTGCCACACAGTACACATGCTCACTCAGTGGTGTCTACCGCCCCCACTGACTAGTACAGTGAAGCTGTCCTTGTTCACGCATGCGTATTCCATTCCACTATCCTTGGCTGCCAGGTTACATTGATGTCGTACAAACCATTCTCCTTATATTAACAATGGCTGGACTTTTTCTGAACAGACCTCACATTTTGTGCTTACCAGGCTGTATTCCTCTGTTATCTTAAGCAGAGTGTGTCTTCTGAAGTTTGCTTTACAGGCAGGTCTGCAGACCCTGAGACATGACTGCATTCCAGTGCAGCTATGATTCTTGAGAAGCACTAATTTAATCATTTTCTCTCAAAACTAAATTCTAATATAGCTAGTCTATTATGATTTGCTGTTGATCTCACTAATATCCATAATATGATAGAACTCTAGTTACACTAAGAAACTTAATGGCATTTGTACCAGGAATATTTCATTGCTTTTCCTTGTCAGAGAGAGTAAATGAAACTTGAAAAAGAAAGTCATAATTAATGGTATACTGAGATAATATATGTTTGCATATGCCATTTCGATGCTATGTTGGGGAATGTTTTAGGTATGCTATGTCAGAAGGGGATTTTCAAATACATAAATTGTAACACAGTCTGTTTAGTTGAATCATTTCACATGTATGGGAGAAAGAGGAGGAACAATAATAGATTTTTATGTACAGAAAGGAAATGTCAGCCTTTTAACATTCCTTTTTTTTTTTTTTTTTTTGGCTAGTTAACAGCTTGTGGGTAGGTGCAACCCCTGATTATCATTTCTTGGGTATGTAAGGATATGAAAGGATTGACCAGAAAGAAATGTACAGGAAAATGGCAGAAAGATCTAGGGAACAAAGTATTTGATTGCAAAACAGGCAAAAGGTGCAAATTGTCAATCAATAATTTGATAAAGAGATCTTAGAAATTAGGTAATACATTCTTGAAAGTGTAAGATTTATTTGTTTGTACCATTCTCATTCCAAAAAGGAATAGAGACAAAGTAGATAGGTTATGGCAGGGTGAACGGAAGAGGAGGAAGGGGGGAACCTGATTTTCTTAGTGCAAAGTTTTTCTCTTAACTTGAGCTGTGGTCTTACTGCCATCTTCCAGGGGGAGCTTTGTTCATCTGCTCAAGTAACTTTCTTAGGCAGCTCAGTGGGTGACTGCTCAATCTTTCCAATTCCTAACTCCAATGTTGGTATCAAATAAGTATTCTCAATAATACTTATCAAGTCATTCCATTTAGCCTCCTGTATCCTAGTGAAAAATATCTTGCCTTAATAATAGTCTGTACATACAAACTTTTAAGCTTTTAGTATGTAATAGGTCATAATATGAGTATGATTGTATGTAATGATTAATATTTGACCTTAAAGCTCTAATCTAGACTAAAACTTGTACTACTTTTTGTTTTAGGACAGCCAGTAGAGGGGACTTCATGTTTTCTGCGGATCGTTTGGTAGGTGGAGGATTTCCATTTTCATTTCATTGTTGTTCCTAATGATATAACCAGAGTAGGCCAAGGGTATTTTAGAGCATTCTGGGGGTGAGAGAGATTGTACCAAGTAACCTTCATCTTGCTAGACTTCTGAAGTATTACTTCTTCTGTTGCATTAAGCTCTAACTCTGTCTCAATCCCTTTCACCTCAAAGCATTGCCCATAAACTTATTTTCTGTAGCTTTCAGGCGCCCCTACCTCTCAAATGGATCTTGCAAACCTGGCTATAAGTGACCCTTAAATGCCTTATCTTAAGGCAGTGAAGTGAAGCATTGGGTTGGCCAAAAGTTTTTTTTTCTGTAAGATGGCTCTAATAGCGCTTAGTTGTTTTAACTTCCTTAAAAACAATTTTGTTAGATTATATTGTGACAGCTGTCATATCAGCATGCATTTAAAAATCTTATCAAAATTGGCAGATTTTTGTGTCATTATTTTAATATTGACAGTTGAAGAAAATTCACAACATTTTTGGCATACTACGCTTTACTATTTCTTCCTTTCTTTCTTTCTTTTTTTTTTTACCACTCAGACAGTGTTCTCTCCCTCTTACTTCCTCCAAGGAGAAAGAAGAACTACGCTTTACTATTTCAAGAAAGGTAAAAATGCAACTGAAACGTAAAAAAAAAAAAAAAAGATTTGTACAGTGTATGGAGAAGGTGCTGTGACTGATTGAACATGTCAAAAGTGTTTTGTGAAGTTTCATGCTGCAGATTTCTTGCTGGACGATGCTCCACAGGCAGGTAGACCCGTTGAAGTTGATAGCGAACAAATTGAGACATTAGTGAAAACAATCAACATTATACAACATAGGAGATAGCCAACATACTTAAGATCTCCAAATCAATAAAGTTATTGGTGAAAATGAAAAATGTATCTTTTATTTTATGGAAAAAACTAAATGGACTTTTTGGCCAACCCAATACATTAAAAGAAAACCAGAGATGTAAGGAGACCTAATAGTTACCCTGTAATATGCATTTAATACACAAAAGTTAACTCTTACAGTTTACATGGGATGCGTTTCTTTTGCCTCTTCTTTTCATTACTATCCTCACATGTGTAATATTAAGTCGGACTGACTGTGCTTTCCTCAGGGACTTTCTGTTAAGGACTGACCAAGCTCAATTCTGTTTAGCTAGTGTGATCTGAGAGTATCTCAGGCTAGATTGTGTTGTCTTCAGGGTAAGCACCGTGTTTCCTTCTTGTGTTTATATGTAAGTGTGCTCAGTTCTTACAGTGAGATTGACACATTTTCTGCTGTGGTTATTAATATTCATTCATTCATTTATGAAATATGTATTAAACTCCTGCAAGTCAGTCACCGTGCTAAGCTGTGTTTCCGGGGGAGGAGGTACAGCAGTAAAGAATACAGACGTATTGCCCTGGCTGGCGTAGCTTGGTGGATTGAGCGCGGGCTGTGAACTAAAGGGTCGCGGTTCGATTCCCAGTCAGGGCACATGCCTGGGTTGCATGCCAGGTCCCTGGTGGGGGCCACGTGAAGGGCAACCACACATGGATGTTTCTCTCCCTCTCTTCCTTCCCTTCTGTCTAAAAATAAATAAATAAAATCTTTAAAAAAAAAAGAATACAGACGTGTCCCTGTTCTCATGGAGCTTGCAATCTAAATACTGCTATCAGTATGTAGTTTGGTAAAGAGAAGTGGCTTATTCATTTTCATTTAGGTTTTTCCTGTGAAAAATCTTACATTTCAAAAGAGTATAGACAACTACTGTACTTTTGGCTTTAAATAATCTTGGTTCAGAGGCAACTTCTATTTATAATTATTTGAATTTGTAAGGGCAGTAGTAATCCTTGGATTTCATCAAGATAAGTATAGTTGACATTTCTGGAGTGGTAGTTAGGCCATTCTGTCATTATGCTTTTTATCACATTAAAGGAGCAGGTTTAAGGAGGAAGGAACTTGTGTCAGTGGCAGCTGTGGGGAAAAGAGAGGTCTTGGTGTTCATTGGTAGAAATGGTTCCTCTTTCTTCGCTTTTTTTGTGCCCCTTTTTTTACAGAAATTAGGAGTTAAACTTGTGATTATTGTAAAATGCTTATCTGAAACAGTAAGCATTATACGAGAGGGGACCCAAAGAAACTGGAATTATGTTCTATAGGGCAGGCCCCCTGTAGTACAGGACTCCCCCACTAGGTGAGTGTTCTAGGAACCCATCTGTATCAGTGTACCAACCAGGGTTGTTGTGAGAGGCTGCGTTCAGCTTCAGTAAATTTTTTTGAAGACTAATTCAACGTGTTTGCCCATTTCATAATGGGTGATTTATGAGTGCACTAGCCCACACCACACTGAGTGTTCAGCAGTTTTTGACCAAAACAGCATGACCCCTGTTCCCCACCCTCCCTATTCACCAAAGCTCGCCCTGAGACACTTTTTTTGTTTGTTTGTTTCCCCGGATGGAAAAAGTCCTCAAAGGGAAAAATTTTGCTGATGCGGAAGAGGTGAAACAAAAAAACAGCAGAAGCACTAGAAGGCATCCAAATTGACAAGTTCAAAAACTGTTTTGAGCAGTGGGAAAAAACGTCTCGATTAGGTGTATCGCATCAAATGGACAGTATTTTGAAGGTGACTGGTTTAAACATGTAAGAATAAATGCACAATTTTTATAAGTATATTCAGGGGTTTCTTTGGGTCCCCACTCGTACCTTAATCAAATGAGATAATAAGGATCCAGGGCATAACTGACCTGAGGGGATGATAATTGGGGCCTCTCTGTTCTCTGCAGTTGGCTGTGAAGGTCCTGATGTTGGGAGGCGGGGGGAGGAGGGTCTGTGTGTTGTGGTAGGGACTGGAGCTGTTCAGGTTTCCAGTGTTGAGGATTTGTAGTACACTGTCTCCTCTAGGGCAGGAGTCCCATTATAGTTGACATTAGTTCTATCCTGAATTTATCCGAATTGGCTTCCCTGGCACTCAGATCTTAAGTTCTTTATACTTCAGTCA
The DNA here is from genome assembly GCA_004026765.1 of Micronycteris hirsuta. Classification (NCBI taxonomy): domain Eukaryota; kingdom Metazoa; phylum Chordata; class Mammalia; order Chiroptera; family Phyllostomidae; genus Micronycteris; species Micronycteris hirsuta. Next base: position 22,052 of record PVJI01019179.1, read on the forward strand.
AACATCTTCTGGTTTTATGTTCTTGTATAAGGCTTGGACACAAATTTCTGCCAGAAAAGGTATGACTCTTTAGAGGAGTTTCATTAGGAGGAGATTTAGGTCTTTAAGAAGAAAAGGATGATCTTCTTCTTCCCTTGCGATCTGCTCATAGGAAACATGAACCCCCACAGAAGGTGGTGGTTAGAGGTGAGTGTGCTCATACACACTATTCATGAGGCTCCTGGACCCTCTGTCTGGTGCTGCAGGCTGGCAAAGTGCTGGCCCACCTAGCATTGATCGTTGCATTGACTACAGGGCGTTGTGTTGTGGTAACAGTGCATGGCACCTAGCATTTCTCCTTGTTCTCCCTGATTTGCAATCAATATTGTAATATTGATTGCAGAAAATGTGCGTTGCAGACTCAGCACTGCCTTTATGGTAGTAGACCCCCGGTGCTCATAGGAAGGAATATCATACCTGGCTTCTGGATGCTGTTTCTTATAGTTCCGATGGATTCTTTCCTCTGTACCAGACATTAAGATCATTAGGAGCCTTTGTTTTTTTAGTAAGAAGCCTGAATGCATTCAACTTGTTCCTACTTCAAGCTCAATAAATTGGTTCAACCCCATCCACTCACATATTTCTTTTTTTTTTTTAAGATTTTATTTATTTATTTATTTTCAGAGAGAGGAGAAGGGAGGGAGAAAGAACAATGTATGGTTGCCTGTCACGTGACCCCCACTGGGGACCTGGCCTGCAACCCAGGCATGTGCCCCGACTGGGAATCGAACTGGGACCCTCTGGTTCCCAGCCCGCGCTCAATCCACTGAGCTACACCAGCCAGGCCCACTCACATATTTCTTACTAACAAGTTTCAGGCTTTATTTCACATTATGGTGGGACTTGTTAAAAAGAATCTAACTGAACAATTTCTAAGTACTGAACAAGGCAAAGAGGCTCCTTCCAGAGTAACCAGAAGTTTGTTACTTCCAAGGGTATCTGCCATGACTCTTGTCATTTGCTGTAGTTTTGCATCTTTTTTAATATAGCCTGGACTGACTGAATGAGAATCATAAGGCATACTTGAGCTTTCTTTTAGAATACCTAGCAGCAAGCAGCCTTGCATTTTGGCCTATCTCTATCTGACACAGAGTAGGGGCCCCTTTCCTGCCTCCAGAAGCTAGATCCGTGCCTAATGTGTTACTGCATTTTGCCTAGTGTTCAGCTCTGGAGACTAACAGGTAACAGGAGATTCTTAGCAGATTTTCAACTTATTCTTTCTTTGACTTTCTAGATCAGACTTGTTGTGGAAGAGGGATTGAATCAGCTGCCATATAAAGAATGCGTGGTGACCACTCCAACAGGTAACCAGAGGCGTTACTGTAATTTTCCTCAAAAAAGGTCGAGTTAGAATTGGAGGAAATGGAAAGAGCAGTCTACACAAATTAGTAGGCAGAATGTGGAGTCTAGGTGGAGCCGTTCTTTTAAACAACTTGATAACCTGGAGACATTTAGTAAAGAGATTTCTGTGGGTGACTTTTTGTTAATGGCTTACTTGTGAATTCAGGTTAAAAGTTAATAAATGTTCTTTAGCATTCAGGTGTCGCCTTTGATGACAGCCCATTGGAACTGGGGTTAAGAATTGCTGGCAGCTTACCTTCACCTCTGTGGGGAACAAAATGGGTGGGCTGGTTTGATATTGGAACTCTACCTAAAAGTATGAGAAGTAAAAAAGAAAACTAAAAAGTGATGATAATTGGAGAAGGTGCCTTGTGATACTCAAATAGAAAGCAGCCAAAGATCCCTGTTTCATAGATTTGAAATTCTGATTTTTTTTTTCAGTAAGTAATGGAAGCTGATCTATTCGAAGTTTGACTCTTCAAATTGAGGGCTGAGCTTGCTGCATAATTTAAACACATTTAGGATGACAGCAAGGCTTGAACCTATCTTGGTAACTACTTCAGTCTCTTTTGCTTTTTAAGACAGAATGGAAGCTCATAAAAAGGGACAGAATGAGGTGGTTCTCTGCTGTGACTCACAGTGGGTGCCGGTTTGAATTGATGGTGTTTATAGCATTCTCAGAGTGCAGTGATTCTCTGAGTTCAGTTTGAAGAGCGTGTCTGTGAATATCATGCTATCATATGTCCTATTCCCACTTGAAGTCCACCTATCCCAGTTATCTCTATAGAATTCTTAATGGAGAATTAGTGAACTTTGAGCCTAAAGAACTTTGAACCTAAAGAACTTTGAAAGGCCTTGACTCTTCTCATTATTTTCACAGGAAATCTCAGACATTATACAGTGTGTCTGCAAAGGGTTGCTGCATACCCATCTGCTTTAAAACCATAGATACTTTATAAAATAAGTAGTTTGCTTCAATGATGAAAGATAAAATCTTTGGATTTATTCCTCGACAGGGTACAAGTATGAAGGAGTGAAATTCGAGAAGGGGAATTGCGGGGTCAGCATAATGAGAAGCGGTAGGTTCACGTGTGCAACTTTCTCTCTTTGCATGCATAGCATCAGTTGCTATTTTCCAGGAGAGAAGTGAGCGTGTCTGTCATCATTGCAGCTGCAGACTGCTTCAGCTTAAATCTCCTTACCTGTGTTGTCTGTCTGCCTGTTGCCTTGGAATTGTGGTCTATGTGTTGCTGAGTTTGGCTAATTTTAACTGTGGAGCATCTTCCCTACTGGCCTGCCTGCCCCCATGGGCAAGCCAGCTTTCAAAAAGGTTCAGAGGAGGGTGGGGGGATAGGAAGATGCGATAATGCTGCCTTGGGGCGGACAGGGCAGCTTGAAGACTGATGTACTGTGGCACCATTTCAGGCCTACAGAACTTTGCATACCTGGCTGAAGAAAATATTTTTCTGTTTTTTATTTCTTTGGTATGGAATAGTCGTACCCTGTCAGGAGCTGGACTGAATGACCTGTTCAGTATTTTTAGTTTTATATTTGATGAGTATGTGACCATCCAGGCAAAAGCACTTAACTGTCATTAACTCTAGGTGTTTCCAGTTGCTCATAAAAGTTATATTTGTGTTTGAGTCCAGCTGATTACCCTTCTGAACTAACTTTTGTGCAGCAAAATCACGTGCCTATAATTAAAACATAGGTTACATGGGGTGATTATTTCCATGCAGCAACTCAATTATTTTTTGCACAAGATCCAGGGTACAGTGGAAGCCCCAGTTACTTGCACTGGAAACAGATCGACTATTTTTTTTAAATGTATAAGCGTTCCCTGGTTTCTCTTCTGGCTATAAAGTTCTATTTGTGAACAACTGAATGCCTGAAGTAAAATAGGAGCTTTAAACTCCCTTTGTATTAGAAAGTACCGTATTTTGCCTGGTATAACGTGCAGGTTTTCTGCCCAAATTTTTGAGGGAAAAATAAGGATGTGCATTATACATGGGCGTAATGATTACATACCATGGGTATAATAATCCTGTGTATAATGTGCACAAAAATGTGGGTGCACATTATACACGGGAAAATATAGTAGCTCTTAAACAATTCTAGAATTTTTAGGACAATGTTGTTTAACCTTTTAAACCTGGTAAAGACAATGAAGATGGACTTTTCAGTTACAATTTCTTCTGTTTTAGTCCAGCTCCTGCCCTAAAGGCAGCAGCATAGTCCTCGGATCCCAGGTGCCTGTGGGGTGATGCATAGACACGGTTGTTTTTAACCTTAAGAGCTATTGATCAGTTTTCAAATATATTAGAAACTGTTTTTATGTTTATAGTAGTGATTGTAAAGTTTCCTCTTAAAGTACATGTAAACAAAACCAGTTAAAGAAAAATATTAAGTAAATAGCCCTGGCTGTTGTGACTCAGTGGATTGAGTGCCGGCCTGTGAAGCAAAGGATCATGGGTTCGATTCTCAGTCAGGGCACATGCCTGGGTTGTGGGCCAGGTCCCCAGTAGGGAGTGGGTGAGAGGCAACCAAACATTGATGTTTCTTTCCCCCTCTCCTTCCCTTCCCCTCGCTCTAAAAATAAATAAAATCTTAAAAAAAGAAAAATATTAAATAATAATACAAGTAGAATTCTGATGTAGCCTAAAATCTTTAAGGTGGTATGAGAATGATTGACTTTTAATAAACACTTCCTTAAAAGAATTCAGACTCAGAATAGCTCCATGTTCAGAAACCAAAGGCGTGGGGGTGCTGTCGGTTGTTGTTCTGTGGGGGAGAGAGAACAGCGTATTATTTTTTCACTATTTGCCACCAAAAGCTTTGCCTCTGAAATTATTGCTGGGGCTAAGTGATGTCTCCTGATGCCACCTTGATCTAAAAGGAGATCCTTCAGTCTGTGGACTTCATTGTTCCATCAACCTTTTATATTTTTTTCAGATGAAAGTAACAAGTTTAGGTTGTTTAAAGGCTCCCTTAAATAATAAGAGTAAAGTGTTCCAGATATTGGAAAAGCTCAGGGAGCAGCTCAACAAAACACTTTATTTCCTGTAATCGTGGAAGCATGGCAGCTCTAAAACTGGCACGCCAGCAATAAACCTAGCTTATCCCAGTTTCATTGACTAGCCATAACCTAGTTTCATTGACCTTCAGTAACTATAAAATATAAACATATCAGATGTAAAGCTGTTAGCTTAAGAAGAATTGCTTCATCTTGACTATGTCCTGTGCGTATTAACAACAGTCAGAAACATTGCTCTGGCCTATTCTTGACTTTTACTCTTTCTCCCCTAACACTCTTTTCCTTCATATTTATTTCCTTCTTCAAGGTGAGGCAATGGAACAAGGTTTACGAGATTGCTGTCGATCCATACGTATTGGAAAGATCCTGATTCAGAGCGATGAGGAGACACAAAGAGCCAAAGTGTATTATGCCAAGTTCCCTCCAGACATTTATAGGAGGAAAGTCCTTCTGATGTATCCAATTCTTAGTGAGTGGTTTGGGTTTAATTTGTAACCTTTGGTTAGATAAGTTTAAATTCAATTTAGTGCCTGCCTTCCGGGCACCCTTTATAAGGCAGAAACTGTTTCTAAATGTGTTTTTCTCAGTTGGATTTGGAGTTGCCTTGGGCAGTTCGCTGGAGAATTTTTATTGTGTAGTAAGAGGATATACATTATTCAAACCTTATTAGTTCCAAAGAGCTTCGTCCTTAAAATGAACACATTGAAGCAACAGATCTAGTGAAGCAAAATATATAACACGCAGAAAATATGTTGAAATATGTCCCCTCTCTAGCCCAATGAGTTACAGCAATGATTTTCTCCAGAATTTATCCTCCCTGGAGGGAATATTTTTTCTTTTTATATATGTGTGTTTCCTAAGCTTACTCAGATCACACATGCCATGGTCTCTTGGGGTTGGGCATGGAGGGTGGGTGTTAAATCTGATATCTCAAATACTAAATGAATTTAGGACTTGTGCCTTTGAAAACTGTAAGGTGTATCTGTCATGTCCATTATTGAACATAACGTCATTGGTAAAGAACAGGTACCTCAAACGAAGCTTTGCCTAGTGGTCTCTTATGTTAGATCACTGAACTGCCTTTACTTCAAAGAAGCATAAATATATTTTGAGATAAATGTTAAAGTTGGCAATTCATTTGGTTGTCATTTGATTTCAGGCACCGGAAATACAGTAATTGAAGCTGTAAAGGTTCTTATAGAACATGGGGTTCAGCCCAGTGTTATCATTCTACTCAGTCTGTTCTCCACTCCTCATGGTAAGTTCAGCAGGAAGCAGTAACTGGAGCTCTGATGGTCATTTGGGTGGGTAAGTGTGCATCTGTCCAGCCTCTCATCCTGATGAAAAGTTTATTTGCGTCCACATTAAATCTAAATCTGATTTTGGTAGTAAGCCTAGTGTTATTTTACACCATTCTTAAGTTGTTGAAATTGAAATGGAGAAGTATGAACTAATCCCAGGTGAGGGGATTGCAATTGTCTTCCTATGTGGCCCTGTTGGGATAGAGCCTGCAAATGGCCAAAAGGTCCCTGTTTCTCCTGGCTCCTCATATGAGCCTGAGAACTGCACCCAAATAGCAAGAAATGATAGATTGTAGCTAGCCCTGTGGTCTTACTTAAGTATGTTTTGCTTTGCACTATGAAGCAAAGAGCAGAAGTTTTTAAAGTTGGACTTCTGCTCAAAGAGCCTGTGACAAAACTGAGTGTTCTCCATTTTCTGAGGGAGGTAAGCCCTACTTTTGTTTGCCATGAAATCTAGGACCATTGTGAGAGTATCCTAATAAAATAATCATAGATGCATATGAAATACCTTAGTACAAGGAAAAATTTGAAAGTATGTAAATAACTTATAATAAGGAAATGGTTAAACAAATATATATTCAAAAGATGTAATATTATGTAACTGTTAAATCATGTTTTTAACAATAATGACATCAAAATATCTATATGGTGAGTGTAAAGGAGCAGGATAAATAATAGCATTACAATAGTGTTAAATGTTATTACCAAGTTTAGAGATGACTAATACAAATTGTAACTAAAATCAGACTTGGATTTAACATAGAACCTAATCTTTCCTCAGCAAGAGAGGCTAGACAGATGCGTAATACTATTTCCATCTTCATTTGAAAATACACATACAACATTAATAGTGGTTATTTTCAGATGGTAGGATTCTAAGTGATTCATTTTATTTTTTAAAGTTTTAAAAATATTTTCCAAATGTTCCACCATGAATTTGTATTTGTTTCATAACGGAAAAGAAAGAGAAATATAGGGCCTCTAGTTAGGGCATTTCTTCATTTACAAAGGTTCCAAGTCTCAGGCAAAGCCTGAATCAGCCATAGAGTTTCCATTTTGGGAGGGCTGTGTTTAGTAAGCCATTGATTATTTTGCTGTTTCATAATAAAAATAATTACCTGTAGTTCAAATGTTCATGGTGACAAAGCGTGATTTGCTTCGTCATCCGTTTATATGTAACAGATGGCCAACTGTAAACATTGAGATAACCAAATAATTATTGGGTTCTCTGCCTTTGGGAGTAGACAGGTAACTATATTAGTTCTAATAGTATACATTACAATATTATACTATTCCTTGACATTATAGATGAAAAAAGATCATATTCTGTGGCAGCCTTGCTATGGCTTTTTGGCTTGACTGGGGTACTAACTTGTCCCTTTCCTGGGCCCCTCCCCCCACCCTCCTCTGTAAAAGCTAGAGTATTAATTTCTTAAAAGTTATTTTGTGCCAACATAACAAAGAAGTCTTTGCACTTGTTTCAGTGTTCCAGTTGAGAAATCATCATCTCATGTATGATCCCGTTTTCAAAAAGAACTATATTCTCTCTATTCCAGCTGCCTTTAAAAGAAAACAAAACAAAAGACTCTTCAGGAGAGACATTGCTATAACTTAATATGTTTTTCAAATCTTGGATATAAAATAATTGATTATAAGAATTTATGAGTGAATGGGTGGGGGTGTAGTCTTACTACTATCAAAGCTTTTCAGATATCAGACCTTAAAAAAATTGATTAACCCAGTCTCAGTAGGTACCCAAAGGTCATTGCTCTGTGTCCTCTGTGAATATGAGGCCCAGTGACCATAAAATTCTTGAATTCTAACTAATGTTACCAAAATCCCTGCAATAGTAATGATTTTCTTCCTTTTATTTTTTGAAGGTGCCAAATCAATCATTCAGGAGTTTCCAGAGATCACAATTTTAACCACCGAAGTTCATCCTGTTGCACCTACACATTTTGGACAGAAATACTTTGGAACAGATTAAGTTATTGAAGGGAAATTTATCATCTTGTGGAATATTACAGTTATATTTTGAGTTTTCACATGTTTTAATGATTCAATTGAGAAAAAGCAGAAAAAGCTGTTAAATATGCTTAGTAATTTTTAGAACTATGTATAGTAAAAAGAAAACGTTTGAGGTTTATGTATTTTATGTGGTCATTTCTTGACTGTTCACACCAAATTCAACAATAAAGTACACACAACTCTTAGAAAATATGTTCATAATATTCTTATGCAAATTTCTGATCCTTCAGTGCATTGAAACTGGCCCCTAATTTATGAGCCTCTCAGTTTGGAGATTGCTTGCAGCCACAAATAAAATCCAAATGGGAGAAAGTTTTTTGGCCCACTATAGTTTGCATATTGTTTAGTTTGCTTTCAGTTCTAGCGAGTTTTCATTTATGTGGCTGTTTTCACCTTCCTCTACTATTTTTTTCATTTTTTTTATTGTTGTTCAAACATAATTATCTCCATTCCCTCACCACCACCACTCTCCCCCACACCAGCCATCCGTTCCTCTACTATTTATTTCCCGGTGCTATACATGCTGGTAACTGGGAGAGGATGAAAACAAATTCCTCCTTGAATTTTACGTTTCCTTAATATCCTCACTCAACTGGCAGACACAGGATGTGTGACTAGCTTTTCAGTCAGGCCATTATGTTCTTCCCGACTCATTTCCTACCCTGTGTAGTGCTAGTAGGTGACTTGCCAAATATAATGCAGCAAAGAAATGGAGGGACATTTCCTGCAACGGGAACTGTAACATTAACTCACATAGAATGGAGCAGGGATGTCTGGATGCTGACAAGGGAGGGCTAAGTACTGTTCATGTCACCAGCGTCCTAGAAAGAAATTGGTGGTGGTTTTTCTGAGGTGAGGGAGAAAAGGACAGTTCCTTGCTGGGTTTTATAGCCAATAAGGAGATGAAAACGCTGGATTTTTATTTTTATTTTTTATTTTTTTATTTTTTAATTATTTTATTGTTGTTCAATTACAGTTGTCCGCATTTACCCTCCCCCCACACCACCCCAGGCAAACCCACCTCCCTCCCTTGCTTCTCCCCTCCTCCTTGGTTTTGTCCGTGTGTCCTTTATAGCAGTTCCTGAATACCCTTGTCCCCCTTCTCCCCTTCCCCCTCCCCTCTGGTTACTGCCAGAATGTTCTAATCTTCATTGTCTCTGGTTATAATTTGTTTCTCTGGTTGTATTTTGCTTGCTTACCTCACAAGCGTCTTGGCTGTGGCTGATCTGAGTTCCCCGGTAGCTGATCTGGCCTTGGTGCCTTCGCTCCTGAGTCCTCATATGAAACTTTTTAACATTTCATATAGTAGAGGCTGCATGATGATGTACTCCTTGAACTTGACCTTATCTGAGAAGCACTTCATCTGCCCTTCCATTCTAAATGAATTTTGCTGGATAGATTATTCTTGGTTGTAGGCCCTTGCTTTTCATGATTTGAAATATCTCTCTCGAGCCCCTTCTTGCTTGGAAGGTCTCCTTTGAGAAATCCGCTGACAGCCTTATGGGGATTCCTTTGTAGGTAACTGTCTCTTTTTCTCTTGCTGCTTGTAAGATTCTTTCCTTATTCTTGACCTTGGGTAATGTAATTATGATGTGCCTTGGTGTGTTCCTCTTTGGATCCTGCTTCTTTGGGGTTCTCTGAGCTTCTTGGATTTCCAGGAAGCCTATTTCCTTTGCCAGATTTGGGAAGTTTTCCTTCATTATCTGTTCAAAAATACATTCAATTTCTTGGTGTTCCTCTTGTCCTTCTGGCAGCCCTATGATCCGGATATTGGGTCGTTTACAAATGTCTCTGAGGTTCCTGAGACCCTCCTCATTTTTTTGAAT
>PVJI01019180.1:0-24551 GCA_004026765.1 Micronycteris hirsuta
CCTCAGCAGTCCGCGTGACCCACAGCGCTGGAATTAAATGACATCAGTGTGACCTTGTTTCGCTCTGGGGTGGTTTTGGATGCCAGATCAGAGCTGCAGGGTGAGCCCATTTTCTCTGAAATAAATAAGCTCTGGCTGAGTGTTTTTGATTTTTCCAGCAAAGATGACAGGGGCGTTTTAAGACTTTCCCCCGCTACGTTTTGGTGGTACAAGGCTACACGTATCTGATACTTGAGTCGCCATTCTGTGATTGTACTTGAAACAACGCGTTTAAACCCAACTGCCCTCGGCAGTGAGCATCATGCAGCTAATTTCTTACATCATTGTTCTTTTCATTAATTAACATTTCTCCACGTTAGAGCGGTTATTGTGGTGCCTCCATGCTGCACGTTTCTTTTCATGATTAATAAGGAGTCATTACATTTCCTCTTTCCCGAAGCAGTCAATTAGCACAGAACCCTTTCCATTAATTACCGAGTGTTCACAGCAGCTCGCCCTACCTGGAGAGCAATCTGCTTGGGGAACCTGCGACACCAATTGCTTTAAAAAGTTCTCTTTAAATTTTATTCCAAAAACACAAGCAATTTAGCTGGCGACATTAATCTGCCTCAGAAGCATCGTGGTGAATGAGAAGCATCTTTCAATCTCATGCAAGAAAAAGCAGCCATCTGGCCGGCGAGCCCGGCGTGCCTCCCACTCCCCCTGCGCAAACGTGGGTCGTTAGCGTAATGTGTTCATCTACATAAAACTCCAATGGAATATAAAAGGTAATATTTATATACAAACAATTTAGTCCTGCGATTTACACAGTCATTGGTTTTATGAAACATTTACTTTATCTGACTTGCCTAGCTTCACTTAAAATAATGGTGGTCATTTCTGTACGTCCTGTCATTTCTCTCGGAAAGGAACGAAAGGGCTTGTCCTCTGCACAGCTGGAGTCTTGCCAAAGAGTAAACGTCAGAAAGTTTTGGAGGAGCAGACATTTCTGAAGGCAACAGAAGAACTTATCAGAGATTTGGGGACCCTGTCATGTGGCAATACCGTTTCTGCAGGGACCTTTATTTTCCCTGCACAGCACAGTCTGGTGTGGCGACCTGGGCTGTGGAAGTGAATTCAGGGAAATCCCCACAAGGAGTCTGTGGCGTCCGTGCTTTTCTGGAAGGAACGGCACCTGTGTGTCTGAGTGGTGATGATGGGATTTGGCCCCTTTCCTTAGATCGGGAGCTGGAATTTCGGGGCAGTACTAAGGACAGACCAAAAAGTGAGGAAAAAGTCAACAAAGTCACCTTTTTGGTATTTTGCAGACTTTCTTTTTAGGTTTGGGGAGGCTGGGAATGTATGCCAACAACAGCAACAAAAGAACATCTAACAGCAAGTCTGTTTCACTATAAAAGTCCTTGGTATTTGTTTTTTAAGTGTACACTCTGTGTTTGACCCCAATATAGGCTTTCTGGTATTTGTATGTATTGATGAGAGCGGATTTTCTGATAGTGAAGGATCTAGATGTGGCAGGTTTGCAGTTATGTTGCTAAGTTATCGTTTATGGCGAAGGATTCTGGGGTGCAGACCTAAGTGTGTGTCTTAATTTATCTCAGAGAGTTAGCGAAGTTTTTTTTTTAAGATTTTATTTATTTATTTTTAGAGAGAGGAGAAGGGAGGGAGAAAGAAAGGGAGAAATAGCAATGTATGGTTGCCTCTCACATGGCCCCCACTGGGGACCTGGCCTGCAACCCAGGCATGTGCCCCAACTGGGAATCGAACCGGGACCCCTTGGTTCCCAGCGAGAGTTAGCGAAGTTTTAACACTTCTTACCAATTAAAAGCAGGGAAGTGGATATTTCCCCCATTGGGAAGAAAGCACTTTCTTGAAATAAGCTACGTCTTGAACAGTAAAATTAGTATTCTTATAAGAGAAATCACTGTGCTTTAGGCCACTTGTGTATTGGCTTTGAGAGAAACTTCTGGAACATATTTGAGTGGTTCTGATTTTATGGGATTGTCTAAAGACAAATAATATCTATATCTGGTTTCCTACTAATAACCTTTACAATAAAGAGAAAATCAACGTCCTCCTTGCCTGGCTCAAGGAGTTTAAAGTTACTCAGCAAACACAATCAATAAAACCAAGCGTCTTTCCAAATATAAACTGGAGAATTTTCAGCATTCAGGATTGAATGGGAAAATATCTCTCCTTTTGTTCAAACAGATGATATTACTGCAATGTTGACAGAGAAAAAAAATGTCATGTCTAGTTTTCAATATAGATAATCCCTAAATAAATATATTTTTGTCTGTTTGTCAATCACTGAAATACCAAAGATAAGTGGGGGAGAGATCTTGGGGAAAAGCTGCCTTCCTTTTTTCTTTTTTTTTAATCCTCACTTGAGGACACGTTCATTGACCCTAGAGAGAGAGGAAGGGAGGGAGAGAGAGAGTGACATTGATCAGCTGCCCCCGGGGAAGAGCCCTGGCTGGGGATCGAACCAGCAACCCTTCAGTGCACAGGACAATGCTCCAACCAACCGAGCCCCCCAGTCAGGGCAAGGCTGCCTTTATTTAACCAGGAGAAGCAATCTCTCTGCTCAGCTCAAACCCTGGCTTCAAGAGTCAGTGGAAACAATCACAGGGAGGGGCCCCTTTTCAGACTTCACACCCTGCTTGTGCCTGGGATGTAGACGGAGAGCCGTGGTCACCAGTGCATGTTCTGAGTGGTGGCTGTTCCTGTCTATTGTTCTTGCCTCTTGACATGGCCCAGAAAGGAGATAAAACTCTCCAAATTTACAGTGAGGCCTGCGGTGCATCATTCAAGTACCATTGAAAATATATACCTAACCTGGCATAAGAACAGACACATAGCTCAATGGGACAGAATGAAAACTTCAGAAATAAACTCTAAGGAACGTGATAAGGATCCCATGTCCAGCAAGAACCCACAGCAGCGGTTTCCCACTTTGGGGCATGTTGGGCTCATCTGAAGGCCTTTGGGAATCTCCTGGTGCCTGGTCTCCCCACGACTTGGGGTTAGTCCGGGGGACAGCACAGGCCAGTGTTTTCAGGGTCCACAGCTGATTCTGCTGGGAGCCAGAGCTGAGATATGCAGCAAAGCACCCAGTGCAGATTTCAGAGTAAAAAATTTGGGTGGAACCCAGGTCCTGACAGAAGTCAGCTGAGAGATCCCTGACCACTGCCTGCCCCCCTAAGTCTTCTGCCAGTCCCCCGACCCTGGGGTGAGGCGGCAGATGGTTCTGAGGGTCCCCACACTGGTCCCGTGGCCGTAACAGTACTAGAACTTCTCCCTCAATCAACAGCTTCCATCAGATGACATCTCTCACCGAGAAGGCTGTGTTCCAGGGGCTGCCACTGCCCCCCAAGTCCTCTCCCACCCCCGTTCTCACAGTTTCTCCCCTCACGTCTTTGACCAGGACGCCAGGTCAGAGGCATTTCTGCACAAATGGCCCATCCCGTCTCCACTCTCTTGGCATCTTCCCTCGGGCCTTTCTAAGTAAAAGAGAAAACCAGTAACCCTTCCACTATATAATATCTGTGAGGAATTCCTCCCACGCATGCGCTCAATAAAAGGTAAGGGAGTGCGTGTGTGTGTGTGTGTGTGTGTGTGTATGTATATAAATAGAGAGAGAGAGAGCGCACGCAAACAAAACAAAACAAAACAAAAAACTGGAAATAATAAAATCTCCTCTTAGTAGGGAATGGTTAAATAAATTATGGTATATTTGCAGAAAGCATACAGATATAACTGCCCGCAGCCTGCCTGCCACCGGGAGCATGAGTCACCGTGTTCCCAGCTGCGCCTTCTCTGGGCGGGCTGGACTGCTCTTCTGTCCCAGCTGCCACCCTGCGTGTCTCTCTCCTCACCCCTTCGCAGGCCATGAGCCGGCCAAGTTTGGGTATCGCCACCGCCACAGAAACCATGTGTGTATCACCCAGCCCTCACTCATGCCTGCAGTATCACCTCCTCTTGGATCCCAGCCACAGTGCTGTGTGGGACCCCCAGTGGTCCACGAGGGGAACCCCGGCTGCCGGTCGACACCCTGTGCCAGTGGTGAGCGTACACCATTTGAAAGTCCTCCAGCCCCAGGGAGCAGCCCTGGGTGTTACGGCACGGTGCACACCACGAAGGTTTGAAGCAAAACAAAGACCTCTTTCAGGCCACCAAGCTTTGGGGTGGTCTGTCACACACAGTGGATAACTGGTGTGGAGCCTGTTACCTTTTCTGAGCTGATCTATGGCTCCCAGGACCTCCGCAGGAAGTTCATACATGTCACACAGCAAAAACCTCCCGAACAATACAGTGTCTGGGAGGACGCTGGTATTGACAGCGAAGTGGGGCGAGGGGCGCCCAGGAAACAGGTTGCTCTGCAGGCGGTCGGTTGGGGTCAGAGTGATGTTGTGCCATGTCAGGTTGTTTCTGGCTGAAAGAGATCACGTCCACTTCATACACCGTCTCATTTCTGTTCTCTAAATCCTACCTGAAAAATGTCTCCTCTCTTGACGTGACCTCTCCTGCTAAGTCTGCACCCCGCACGCTGGTAAGATGCGAACACCGACAGCACGATGAGTCTGACTGGTACTGTCGTGCTCCTGGTTCCCAGGTCCGGGCAGTTCCACCTCGCCCCAGCCCCCCGTGGGGTGAAGCCTTGGGGGGTGGCGATGGCGGGGCCGTGCAGGCTGTAGACAGCCTTGCCCGTTGGTCACTGCGTGTGTGGTCGGGGGAGGGCCCCGGGACCTACACCGCCTGCTCTGGCCACTTCGGAGCCCTGGGCCTCGGGCCTCGGGCCTGCCCTCTTGTTCCTGAGGGACAAACTGTACTTTCCCTAAAGGAAGCCCTTCTATTTCTTTTGTGAAGACAGAAGCCATGAAAGGAAGCCACCCAGGCTCATGTTCACGGCTACTTCTCCTTGCCTGTGACCTCAGCCCTTCGGTCCCCACCATGTCCTGCTGTCCTGCTGATGTAATGGCATTCTGTGTGTTCTCTCCCATTGTCCTTTAGGCCACGCCCCTTTCCTGTTGATGTTCCTGTTGTCTCTCCCCTGAGGAACTAGGTCGCTGGCTTCCATTCTGCAGAAACAGAGCCTCTGCTGGGCCCCGGGGGGAGGTGGGTGGTAGGCAGTGGGCTGTTGCCTCAGACTTGATGGTGAGGCAGGGTGACAGGTAGCAGACACAGAGCATTATTAATTGTTGCTAGTACTTTTATATCAGATCGGTATTGGGTAAAAGGCTGATTACACGAGCTGTGAAGATTTTGGCCTGGGTGTTTGGGAAGAACCGTCGTTTTTTAAAGAGCTGGATTTTGAGATTGGAAAGATGAACAATACTCTCATCTGATTTCAGGAGAGCCGGTAACACTTTAGAGAGAAGGCAGCTGCCAGTAAATCAGGTGTCAGGGTCTCCCCGACGGGCTGGTGGCAGAGAGGCGGAGGGACTCACCTTGAGAGGACAGGGAGCAGCAGTTGGAGCCATCGGGAGAAACGCGCTCCTCACAGCCTGAAACCCAAGTTCAGAGCCAGACAGTGCTGTGGTCCCCAGAGAGCAGCTGCAATTTTTACAGTTCATTATTATGGAGAAAGTTTTAATCTGCTCATTTAAAGACCCATTGCGATCAATAAATGCTCAGGTACATAAAATTAGAAACCATGTCTAAAGGAACATTAGTTCCAGAAGGTTTAGATTTTTATATGCCACTCAACTTTTGATGTCTGGAGACAAAAGCCAGAAACACCTCCCTGGCTTTCCCCATTCTTCAGGAGACCTGTGTTTGCCTGTTGGTGAGGTGTAGGCTGGCTCTCACAGCCAGAGAAACGGCGTCTGCGGGACCAGGCATGGCGGTGATGTTTGCTGTTGCCTGTGTCCTTGTCTCACAGAGGTGCAGGACGTGGCCAGTTGTACACCTTTGAGCTGAAGGACAGTGGGACCACTGTCACTCTGGTGTACCCCCCAGTGCAATTCATAGTTTTGAAGGTTAGTTTTCATTGATGTGGTGACATGACCCATTTTCTGCAGTTTTGGTCCATCTTCACCAGGTGGTGGTAATGGTGGCATTTCAGGAATTGATTTTACTATGACTTTTTCTTGTTCTATGATTTTCCAAAGATTAAATGACTTGGGTTCAGTGAGTAGTATCTTCCACCTGGGCTGCCATAGCGCACCACCACAAACAGGGCGGCCTGCAACAGACATTTAATCTCCCACAGTTCTGGAGGCCACGAGCCTGAGTCAGCGGGCCCGTGCTTCCTCCGGAGGCTCCGGGAGAATCAGTGCAGGCCTCTCTCTAATCTTCCAGGGGCGGTGACCGTCCTTCGTGTTCCTTGGCTTGCAGACAAGTGGCTCCACTCTCTGCCTCCATTTCCACATGACCCTCTGCCTCTCTTACAAGGTGCATGTAGTTGTGTTGAAAGGTTTAGATTTTCAGTTATGCCACCTGAATAACCTGGCCATAAGCACTATTCTTAACTTAGTACCACCTTGTATATAAGGTCATAGTCCCAGGTTCTGGGCCTGAGGACATGGGCATATCTTTTGGGGGCCACCATTCAGCCCAGCACCCCCACTGTGGTCCATCAGGTGGTCTGCTGCATCTCCTGTTTATGAGAACCTACTGTTTACCCTCTACCACGGGCTCCATTCTCTACTGCGGAGAGTAAGTCCCAAGCGTGCGTGTGGAGATTTGGGGAAAAGCTTTGTACAAAGATATCATGGAAATGTTACTTATAGGAGCAATCACTGGGGAACATTTCAGATATCCAGCCACAGGAAACTGTGCTGAAGGCATATGAATACAATGTAATACACAATGTTGTGGATACAATATGAAACACAATGTTATATACAATGTTATGGACACAATATGAGACACAATTATTACACAGTGTTGTAGACACATTAGATACAATGTTATACATTATAGCACAGCATGAGACATAATGTTACATACTAGATATGACACAATGTTACACACAATATTATAGACACAATATGAGATACCATGTTCCATGCATTAAATTGCTCATCATTTTAAAAGAAGCTATGATTGTAGGGTAAAATAATGGCTTCTGAGCAAACTATAATTAGCAAAATCCTGACAACAGGAAAAAATGTGCATTTAGGAAAAAAGATTAATGCAAATATTGCAAAAGTTGACTGCTGTTTTCTTTGACTATTGGGATATTGGTTAGTTGGTCACTTCCTACTTTTCATCTTTTTCTAATTTTCCTTTATTGTGTTTTACTTTTTAATGGGGGAATCTTCACATCTGTGATGCCACCTGCGTTGAGCTGGTTTTCCAGCAGTGATGAGTCGATCTCCTAATACTGTTTCCACTGTTCCCCTCTCATCGGGATTAGCTTCCGGGGCATGCAGCATTGTCTGTGGCCATGGGGACTTTGTGGTCTTGTTCTGTCGTTGCTGCAAAACCAGTTTGCCCATAAGGACAATTTTCCCACTTGGAGCATGTCAACTGGCTTTTATCTGCAAAGTGGTATTTTGCTCCAGGGTTTTAACTAAAATTTCTTTTGGACCAAAAATCTAGAGAGGTGAAGTTATTTCCCTACCAAAAGACTTCCATGGCCTAGAATTTTCCTGGTAATTCCAATGCCTCTGTTCAAAAGAAAAGAAATCAGATTTTGTTTTCTGCTATGTGCAATATCAAAATTATTTTGAAAGGAAGAAAAACTTAGCTGATGTATCCCACTTCAAGATTCTGGGGTGCTTTGCCCATCGAAGGGGGAGAGAGAGTGCTGGCTGTGGCTCAGGATGTTATGTTCACATCGGGTTTTCAGTGTTGGGCATCTGGGCTCTGAGTCCACCGTCGACCTCCCACTGCACAGTGATGTCCCAGCCATTGCTTCCAGAGGAGCTGAGTGACATCACTCGAGTAGCCTGGGGACCTGCCTGCTTTCTGACCAAAGTTTTCAGGAAAATAGATGTCGTTAGCTGTGTCAACTAGAAGACATACCCGGCCCATCACATGTTTTCCTGAGCCTCAGGTCCCATGTCTTTGAAATGAGTGGAGCAACAATGACATTAGTGTGACAGCAGCAGCCCTCCTCACCTTGGAGAGTCACCTTGAGTACTGGACTCAGGGAAATTGAAAACACTGTGACAATCTGAGTCTGCAGGTGCAGCCTCTGCCCACACGCAGGGTGTCCTGAGTTGGTCACCTAGCGATTGCTTAGCCTGTGCGATTTCTTCTCGCTTGCCAGTATGGCCGGGCGCCACCCCTCCGCCATCTCGGACCACAAGAATTCTGCCTTCCCGTTCTGTGAGCACTTGTAGCCCTGGGGACACAAGTGTCTCCACAAAAGGGAGTCTCGCAGTCCTTCCGCCAGGTGCAGTCACCTGTCGCTCGATTGGGGTGCAGGGCCAACCTTTCATGTTTGTCTCCTCCTCTGCAGAGCAGGATATTTCATCCCCGTCTTCCATTGGCTTGTTCCGATCAGCATAGGCAATGGACAGGTATGGTCCCACCTTCCAGAGATGGTGCTCTGACCTGCACATTCAGTGATGGGAAGCCTCTTATGTTTCCAAAACACTTGTCAGGGTACAGAGCTGGGCTTCTTCCATTGCTTCCAGGCTGGTCTCTGTAAACTGTGCCCACCATCCTAGAGTGTCCCTTACGTCTCAGGATGCTTATGTGAGTGTCATGTCTGTGGGAATCTTCCCAGGCCTTGCAGTGCATTCTAGAACCGTGATGAGGCACAGAGGTGCACAGGACTCAGGCTGTCTCCCTTGGAGTGTCATCTATTAGAGGGACGAGGTGTAAACCAGGTGAATAGCTATAAGAAGATGAGATTCTTATCAAGTGGAAACAGTCCTTTGAGGCTAATGGTGAGTAACCAGTGACCTTCTCGGTGCAGAGGCAGGTGGGACCTCGCGAGGCTGCACAGGATGGGGTCCTGCCCTTATGAGGGGAGTGCCTCCACGTGTCACTGAACCCTGATCCCTGAGAAGGGTGGAGGCATTTCTAGTGGATCGTGGGGAGCAGGTCTGGTGACAGCTCAGGATTTTCCTGAGTGGGGAGGAAAGTTGCTTAGGGGCACAGGAAGCCATGCAAGAATCTCCTGTGTGCTCATGTGGGTGACCCTCTTATTTAGAATGGAGAGAAATCAGTTCATTAAATGATTCCCAGAGAAAGTTAGATAAAGGTCTTGTGAGAAAGCACGGTGAACCAGTGCTCGGGGGCGGGGGGGGTGGCCTTCTTTGCAATAGAGTTCTAACCACGACAAAGAATGAGCCCCACCAGTGAAGCCCGTCAGTCACCCTTTCCCGTTGTCCACTTTCCCCAAGACTCGTGGGTGTTGTGTGGGTTCTCCAGAGTGTCCGGAAGTCAGTGCAGAGAGGACCAAGGAACGGCAATTGGAAACTTTAGATGATATAGAAGGAAATGGGAAAAATTATCCTATCACGGGAACTCTAGGGAGTTTCTTCACAATGTTTTATGGCTCATTTAAACCACTGTAAAAATTTCAGGGTTTCTATAACATGTTTGACTGTAAACCTGTCTTACTACTGACGTTATAAAATGATACCAATTGTTATTCATGGAATTCATACTCAGAAGAATGCCTGTTGTGGTCTAATTTATATTATTACTTAGGAATTATTGATCCAAACAGTGAGACCTTTGCATTGCTTTTGATCTGTAGGTGGGAAATAACAGAGCTGTGTTGGCTCTTGGATCTTTTGATACAACCAGCTCCAGTTCATTTTTCACTAATGTCAAAGTAGGTTTGCAAAGAGAATGACAGCCCTGGCTGGTGTGGCTCAGTGGATTGAGCTCTGGCCTGCGAACTGAAAGGTTGCTGGTTCGATTCCCAGTCAGGGCACAAGCCTGGATTGCAGGCCAGGTCCCCAACTGGGGGCATGTGAGAGGCAACCGATCAAGTATCTCTAACACATTGATGTTTCTCTCCCTTTTCCTCTCCCTCTATTCTCCTCTCCCTAAAGTAAATAAATAAAATCTTAAAAAAAGAGAGAATTACAAATCTGTGTAGTGTGGATGCAGTCTCTACCTTAATTAAAGATATGGTTTTATTCATTTACTTCATTTTAATACATCCATGTCACATGAAATAAGTGATGAAGGCAGTCAGCCTAAAACTTCTGTTTCCTGGATGCTGAAATAAAACTGCATGTGTTAAGGGAGAAATTGTGAAACCACTAAATATATATGGCTGTGGGCTCCAGGCAACAGTGCAGGAAGACCCTTGGGTGTTTCCGGGAAAGGAAATTGGTAGTTACAGTTGGTTACAGACACACTCTAATGTTTAGGGGCAGGACACGTGAATTCTCAGCGTTGGCAGCTGAGGAGGGCAGAGGTTAGGATGTTGGCAGCAGACACTGCTCTCGCCTTTCCAAAGCCGTCTGCGTGGGGCACTGAACGGGCACAGTTCCAGTCTCCAGGTGGGGCTCTGTCCGGCCACATCACTCGCATTTCCCACTGTAGCCATTCTGACGAGAGGGTTTCCTTCTTCAGGATTTCCTGGGCGCTGACCATCTGCACAGCATCTGTGTCCTGGAGGGGTGCTGAGCGGTGCGGTGTGTGACGCCTCAATCAGAGGGTGTGCTTAGGAGTCAGAAACAGCCTCTGTCTTCCCTGGCGTTGACCTTCAGTGATCAGCGCACGTCGCGATTCCACACGCTAACAGTCAAGTTGTGTTCTCAGTGGCCAGTGTCATGTCAGCGACAAGGACAGCCATCAGTGGTCAGCCCCCGCCAGCACCGGGCTGTCTCCACTCAGCGTCGCTGACACAGCTGTGGGGGGTTAAATGCCATCGTGGCCACATGCCAGGACAGCTTTTCATCCACTCGTTCCCGAGCCCACTGCCCGCTGTTCCTCGTGTCCTTGGTCAGCACTCGCTCTGCCTGTGTGTGCAAGGTGCTGATGGGACGTGGGACAAGGAGTTCACCGGGAGGGGGACTTTCTCAGGAAGAAGGAACCAGACTCAGGTGGGAGGGTAAACTCCTCAATGCCAAGCCTCTCATCTTGGTGGTCAGGCACTGCAGCCCAGCCCACAGCAGGGTTTTGAAGGAGTGACATGTCCTAGGGGACTGGGAGGAGGGCAGTGACCCCCTCATTGATCTCAGTGGATGTGACTTTGCCCGGTGGTGCAGAGTGAGGCTAGAGATGCCTATGGAGAGGCCAGGCGGGCACGGCGGTGCTCTCAGGAGGTCCAGGTTAGAAAGGAAGTCCACCACTGCAGTTCTCGGAGTGAGCTGGGCTTCGGGATTTACTTCTTAAGATGAGAGAGATGAGATGACATCATGACAACGCGGTCAGTTTCAGGCAGAGGATGCAGGGACGATAGGGAGGCACATGGTGGAGGAGGCCCCAGAGAAGTGAGGCAAGGATGGAGCCAGAGGACAAGGAATGGGATGAAAGATGGGTGTCTGTCCATCTGGTGAGGGGAGCTGGGGGAAGGTTTTCACTTGTGGCTTCTGTTCCCCCACAGAGTTGGGACAAGAGCCATTTACCCCTGTGGATGCCATTCCTAAGGGGCCACAGCTGTTTTCTCTGCAGTGTGTGAGTTAAAGGGATCTCATCTGGCCTAGTCCCACTGTCCTCCTGTCTTCTGCCTTCACATACACCAAGTTCTGAGCTTCTGGTCTGTGAATTTGCTGTCTCCAGAGGGAGGAGAGATGGCAGAGCTATCTCAAACCCGTTATTTTCAGACTCTGTGCACACAAGTGTAAGGCCTCTCATGTGACACTGATGTTCAGTGGTAGGCTGGTAACAGTTGGGTCCCAAAAAGAAAGACAGAAAAAAAGAGAGGAAGAAAGAAAAAAAAAAAGAAAGAAAGGTACCGATTTGTAGGTTTTGCCAATTTCCATGGTGTAAATACCACCCCTGTGGCCGATTTCAAGTGGCCAGCGTGATGCCACCGAGCGCAGACTTGGGTCGAGATGAGCAGCAGCGCCCATCTCTCCCCGCAGATACAGCGGGCGTTCACAAAACAAGAGCAGAAACAGCAGTTAAGTGTAGTAAAATAATTAGGAAGGCGGTGCATTTTGAATATTTCTACCCTTTGTTTTAATATAACACATTTAGTAGTAAGTTTATTTAGTTTAATTTTAATAATGGCCGTGTTTAACAATACTTTTCAAAATTGCTTTAAGTAACCAGCTCCGGAGGGCCGAGCCGGCTCTGGCATGCATCCTGGTTACAGGCTTTGTAGCCAAGCGTGTGTCCGGCCACCGTTTTATAAACTCTGGAGGAAGCAGCTGTGACTTCCACATCTCTGTGTCCTTCCACCTCTGCTTGTTTAGCTGGAATATTTCGTTTCATTTGCGTTTGTGCATGAAGGGTCTTTTATTTGGAACACTACCTAAACCCTAGGTTCAATTTTTGCTTCTGCACAGGACAGAGAACAGATGAAGACGCAGTATCAGATGGTCTCTTTGTGAAGGCTGTGCACAAATAATGCACAGCACAGATGCTTATGGTCTGAATCATTAGCATAACATATGCTCCCACTCAAAAGTGGCAACGGTGGCCCGGTCTAAAATAGCTGGTGCCTCAGTGCTAATGTCCTTACCGCGTGTTGGGTCTGATTCTGGTGGATGCACAGGTACCACCATGCCAAAGGTGCGGAGGCTGCCAGCTGCCCGGGCCTGGCACAGGCAGGACTGCTTTGCTGCTGGTGGCACTTTTCTTCTTCCTCCTCCTCCTCATCACTGTCCCTCCCCATCAACAAGTGCTATTGAGGAGCCACAGCCGTGCCTCACTGTGACACAGACGACCCCGTCAGACGCAGGGGCAGACAGCACCGAGTCGAAGGAATTCCGGTAGTGGTGGCAGGTGGGGACTGAGCCTGCACAGGGAAAGGTCCCGGGTCGGGTGTCGGGAGGCCGTCAGTGTGGGGTGAAGTGTGAGAGGAGGCAGAGATGGTGGTGTGTCCAGGGAAGAGGTGGGGCGGGAGAAGGACAGAGGCAGAGAGAGACAAAGACAGAGAGAGACAGAGAATAAAGAGACAAAGAGAGACAGAGACACTGAGACAGAGACAGAAATAGAGACAGAGATTAACAGAGACAGAGAGAGACAGAGAGATATAGAGATGTATAGAGAGACAGAGACAGAGAATAAAGAGACAGACACAGAGAGACAGATGGAGACAGAAGGACAGAGACAGACTGACAGAGAGGTACATACAGAGACAGAGACATAGACAGAGAGACAGAGAGAGAAAGGCAGAGACAGACGCACAGAGAGAAGAAATTACAGAGAAAGGGGAAAGAAATAAGGTGAGGAGAAAACAAAGGAAAAGAAAGAGGCAGGAGGGGGGTGGGGTCTAAGGCGCTGCGTGAGGGGTGAGTGGGAACTGGGTGCCGCACCTCCTCCCGGGTTCCGCCCGCCTCACGGTGCCCCTCCGTGGTGTCACCACCAGGCTTGGGGTCCAGAACGAGGTGGGTGAGTTCTCCCCGTTGAGCTCGCGTCCACTTGGCACTTGCGGATGAATTTCTGGGTCCATTTAGGGAGAGCCGTTCCTGCAGCCAGCCCCAAACCAGGTCACGATGTCTCCACACGTGTATTGCTCCTCAAAAGCATTCTAGAGCCTTTCTCCATCCAGGACACCGTTTGAAAACTCCTGGAGGGGACGCAGCGTGGCCTTTGTTTTCCCAATAGATTGTATTAGAAAGAGCAGAACCTGACTGGGAGCGGCGCATCGCTGTGGGCAGACCTATCGGCAGCAAACGTCATGTGGGTTTTGTAGTCTTGTTGAATTTGCTGTCTACTGATGGTTAAAATCCCAGAGACAATGAAATTTCAGTTTTGCAGCATTAATTCACTTCATTTTTCTAGGGATTTAGAAACCGATGTGATCTTAGAGCACCAAGAGAATTTTGGTTAAGATGAAAATTTCTTCTTTTTTCCTGCTTTGTGAACAGGTGAAAATATCACAGGGTAGGAACACACCATCTGCTGACAGGCGAGCTGGCTGCTGACAGCGGCTGTTCCCTCTGACGCAGAATCGGCGCTTTCATCTATTGTCATCAGGTCCCCTTGTTGCCGTTGCCGGGCCAGGGGCTAGCAATCTAGGAAGCAAATGGCCCTATTTCTCCTGCAGCCAATTGGTAATCCCCCGAGAATTTGGATGTCCCTGTTTTCAGGGGCTGAGCTTTTATCTGCCTTGCAGTGCTGAGAGCAGGGAAGGGAGGTCCTGAGAGGATGGGACCCTCTGCAGGGTCCTGTGGCACCTGCCTTCCCCCTGGAGCCTGTGAGGCCCCCTGGGGGTGTCCAGGCTGCCCTGGCCCCTGAGTCCATGGAGGGACCCTCCACCTTGCCTGCCACCTCTGACTGCCCCGCTTTCTGCTTTCCAGGAGAACGGCGGCAGTGGACGGACACTTTGAGTGGTACAGGTAAAGCAGTCATCCAACCCCTCAGCAAATGTTTGAGGAGCAGGGGCATGTGCCAGGCCTGAGCAAGGTGCTGTCTGAGTGACAACAGGAGAGACAGTCTCACTTCACAGGGGTCCACGTGCTGGGACCCTGCTTGGGACACTTCCCTTGGCCTGGGTGCTGTGGGCACCCTGCCTCCCTCAGCCCTACCCCAAGTTCTCCCGTGCACGGGGGTTTGAGATGCTGCCAGGCATCCCTCCCTCCACCTCCCTCTTCCTTCATGTGAGACCAGCCTATTCATCTCCTGAGAGTTTTTTTTTTTAAAGATTTTAATTATTTTTTTTAGAGAGAGGGAAGGGAGGGAGAAAGAGAGGGAGAGAAACAGCAATGTATGGTTGCCTCTCACATGGCCCTCACTGGGAACCTGGCCTACAACCCAGGCATGTGCCCCGACGGGGAATCGAACCAGGACCCTCTGGTTCCCAGCCTGCACTCAATTCGCTGAGCTACACCAGCCAGGGCTCCTGAGAGTTTTGACCTCAGAACTTTCCAGGTGGAGCATCTTAGGAGCAACATGGCTGGAACTAGGACCACATTTGATTAGAATACACTGTTTTTACTTGGTTAATCAATTACAGAAAAGTGTGAATCTATCCAAGTTTCTAAAAGAAGTTCTGATTCATTTGAACACTAGTTTTTTTTTTTTTTTCTTTTTATCATCACTTCACCATTATCGCCACTGGGGGCAGCTCTGTCGGGGTGTCTGACTCTCCCCAGGTGACCCTTCCCTCCTCCTGGGGTGCCAGGGCCTATTTCCCACACAAGGTCACAGAAGGGCTCCTCATGGGGATGGCCTACCCGGGAGCTCGGAATGGCAGGGTGGGGAGTGGCTCTGCTCCTGCAAGTTTCTGTGCACGGTGATCCAGGAGCTGCTGCCGAGGACAAAGCCCCTTTCAAGGTCACCTGATGTCCGCTCTGCCAGTCCCTCTCCCCCTGCTGGTTGGGCTGAGATTTCCCAAAGAACCTCCACGCGGGGCCTTTGAGGACACCTTTGGAAAGGAGACCATCTCATGGCGTGGGGCGAGGGGGCCTCCCCAGCTGTCAGTACAGGTGCACACGTTTTCTTGAACATTTGTCAGGTTTCAGGGAAGTTCAGAACTTGGGAGGGCGTTCTCCACACTGTGGGGTATAGGGTGTTCTGGGAGGGCTACATGTGTGGGGGGCAAGGTGTGACCGGGTGCCTAGGGGCAGGTAGCCCCAGGGGGTGCTGAGCACAGGCGGGCTGAGTAGATGGCACAACCTGCCTCCTCCTCATCCCTTGAGCCTGGCGGTGCCCAGCCTATCACACAGGGAGCTACACCAGCATCGTGTATGTTTGTGTGTTTGTAGCAGCAGCTTGGATGCGCCAGGCATGTAGTCGCACAGGGCGCCCTGGTCGTGTGGTCTGTGAGGGGGGGATGGGCCCTCACCCCGGGGGCACCCCCTGTGCCTGCTGTTACTCGGGTTGCCAGAGGGGCTGTTACCTGGCGATCTTGTCCGTGCAGGACATGGTGATGAGCTGCTCACCCAGCAGGATGCCGTCCCAGGTCTGCACTGAGCTGGGGCCCCGGATGGGCACAGTCCCCTCCCCAGACTCAATCTTCGTGCGGAGGTGCCCGCGGAACTTCCTGACGATGTGTTTGCTGCTGGTCACTAGGAGATAAGAGGTGGTGTGAGAAGGGGCTGGGACCCTGTTTGCCCAGAGACAGGTGGGCTCCCAGCTTGGAGGGGGTGGGGAAGGAGTGCACCCAGAAACTTCTCAAGGGACTCCAGGGCCACTGCCAGTGGATCAGGACAGGGAAGCATAAGCGAGCGCCAGGGCAGGGAGTAATTTTTTCTTTCCAACGGTGTCGTGGTGAAGAGTTGGGCTCCAGAGCACCACTTCTACACCGGCTCAGCCGCCTCCCCATAAAGGGCCCGACAGCAAGTGTCTGAGGCTCCGCGGCCATCTGGTCTCAGCCGCTCAGCTGTGCCCCAAAGCACAGAGCAGCAAAGCCAGGCCAGCCTAGCCCAGGGCTGCGTTCCCCATCACTACCACTGGGGTCTGAGTTCCACGTCATTTTCACGTGTCACAAAATATTATTCTTGTCACCCTTTCAACCATCTAAAAATGTAAAACTATCTTTAGTTCACGGGTTGTACAGAAAGGGCGGCGGTGGGTGGGATTTGGCCTGAGGGCTGTGGTCTGCCCACCCCAGTCTGGATTTCAATCTTGGCTCTGTCGTTTCCTAGCTGCACACCATTGGGAAAGCTGTTTAAAATCATCGAGGCACAGTTATTCCATACTGAAATTGGGGTAATAATAGTGCCCCCCTCCTAGCCTGTGGGGGGTGAAATAGACAGGACACATGACGGGGTCAGCACCGTTCCGGTTGTCACCAAGGGCCGCGGGAGGCAGGCACCGGGCTGTGCTCGGGCCGAGGTGGCGCAGCCTGCGGCCGGGTCCCTGACGCATGCGCTCTGCACTCTCTCTCTTTCCCCTTCCAGAGCCCTCTGCACGCGCACACACGCTGCACCCCAGCCCCACGGTTGTTTGGAGAACTAGCATGAACAAGGGGAAGGGTATATTTATTTTTCTTTCTTAAAAAAAGTTCTGTACATTAAGCCTGGATTATATTGTATGGAAACAGTTAACTGCTTTACATACAAGTTACCTGTAAAACAGTACAGTGATGTCAACATTTACTTACACACGATGACATGGATGGATGCTAGATGCTGTCTTTAAAAAGCTTCAAATTTGTTTTAGAAGTTGTGGAAATGGGATTTCTTTCTCATTTATCCTTACTGAAGGCATCAAATAATAAATAACGTGTGGGTTTATGTGGACACCTTTCAGATTTGAAAGTAACTTCCAGTATTTTTTCTCATTGTTTCTAAGAACCAGTTCTTTTACTACATATCCATAGTACCCAATGGCCATCTCTTGGGAAAAAAGATTGCCATACTCTTCAGAGAAAATAAACTTTCAAGGTTTTTAGGTTGCTTTTTGACCCTGCTACCAACTGAGTACTTGACGAGACCCAGTGGGACTGGTCTGTGAGTCATCCACACAGGAAGAGCCGGTGGGCACAGCCAAGCAGCACCCAGCCCTCCCCAGGAGAGCACCATCTCGCCTTTGCTGTTTTGAATGGCACTATGAATCATGACAATGACAATGATGGTGATAATGGCGTTGGTGACAATGCTGATGCCAATAATGACGGTGATGGAGGTGATGGTGAAGATTATGATGGTGATAATGATCATGACAAAGATGATGATAGTGATGATGATAAATTGAACACAAAATAGTTCGTATTACTCAAAAACACTTGAGGGCGATCTTTGATTTGACCTAACTTTTTACACTGTCCTGGAGGGGTCTTTATCACATAAACTTCCTATGGCCAGCAGCACTGGGAGAGTGGAGGGTCAGCACACCTAAGAGTTTCCACAGTTTACCACATACAAGTGTCCTGACTCTTCTATGTGGGGGATATTTTCTCAGGAAATAGGGTACTTGTACCTCTCTTTCTGGTGACGGTAGTATCCATATCACCCTCTCGATGCTTCCACTATGGTGTTGTTTTCCAGACCTTGAAAGCTGCTCATGGAAGGCTTTTCTCAAGTCTTACTCATTGCTTCTGCACAACAAACTTCCAAGGAAGTAGACCCTCTAGTTGGTAATGGCATGCCAATAGGGAGGCCTGGCTTGAATTAACAACTGGTATCTAGGAGCTAACCCGAAGTTTTCAGGTAGATTAATTTTTCCTGAAGAGTCAGGTGCAGGAGCGGCTCCTGAGAAGCATTTATTTTTGGAGGTGTTAAATCTCAGGCTGCCTTCTCTAGCAGCTCCCTGATGAGTGTGATCCGTCCTGGGGGGCTCTGAGTGTCAACAATCTTGTAAAGCCCATTTCCTCTGGCTCTTTCATGCCTAGTTGGAGAGGCAGGAGGGAGCTGAAGATGCCACTTCAAGCAGAACAAAATGCCAAGTGAACCAGCAACTGTGGGGAACGGAACCTAAATAACCTGTAGTGGGTTTATGATGTGCCCTGCAGCGGAGGTATGAAGTGTGAAAATCCTGCCTGCTGTGGACACACACACACTCTCAAATGAGTGTATGCTAATCTAATTCTGATTGTCCCAATGACCAGACTCTTGGTCATGGTACTTACTAATCTAAACCCTTACCTTTGCAGACTGACATCACAATCAGGTGTCACACTTTAGGTAATTGTCAGGTGAATATTTTATTTTTAGGAGACAATCAATAGGAGGTGGAGCTAAATGACTGTTGAAGTCCACCCAGGAGCCAAGATCTGGCTAAAAAGTGACACATGGCTGCCGTGAGGCACTAGGGGAGCAAAAGAGGGCCAGAAACGAGAAAACGGGCACAGGGAAGGAAGAGAATGTTCTTAAACACCCAACAAACTTCTAGTTTTCAAGTCATCTTCAAAAGGCGTATCCCAGAAAGTATACCTGTGACGCAATCTACTATTTAGTTTAATAACATCTACAGCATTTGTCATGTGGTCATGTGGGTGACCTTTGTATCACTTGATGAAGGTAGTGATGCTGACGATGGTGAATTATGAGGCCGCGTAAATTCATTGATCCTACGATGCACAGACACGCACTGCCTGCTTCTGTAACTCAGTAGACACATCTGAAGACAGGGACTTCAGAAAGTGCATTTTAGTTCCCTGACTTCATATGGGATTTTGGGCTTATCTCTTGAACTGCCCTAATGAATAATAAATGGAATAGAACATACCAGGTATGTAGCACATTCTTGTAAGATATGACAGAACTGTGCTGTTCCTCATGGCATCTTATGGGAGACAGGTTGGAGGGTTTCACTAAGCTGTTAAATTCCTTGGAAGTGGCAGTAAGAACTAGGCTATTTAAGAACATGCCAAGAGAGAGGACTTTGCCTTAAGAATATTGGTGAGTTAGAGGAAGGACAATAGTTATCCTACAATAGTGCAGCCCCAGGAAGGGCCCTAGAACTTTTCATCACTCTGGTCAGTTCAGGTTCTTATCAGAACTGCCCTGGGCCTAGCCCAGGTCTTCCACATCCATTTAGGAAATGCAATGATCTGCACGGGGTCCGGCTTCTGTATGCAGAGCCTGTGGCTGGAGCTGCTCTGTCCCTACAAGTAAAAGCCTTGCCTGCCTGCCACATCTGCCTGGCCCTTGCAGAGACCTCAGCAGACCCTCCCGCACATGCAGACCTTCCCACTGTGCCAGCAGGAGACACACCCAATCGGGGCAGGAGACAGGTTAGGGGTTTTGAACCTGGTGGCTCAAAAGCTGGATGGTCCTCATCCTCACAATCACAGGGGAAATTCTGAAAGTACAGATCAGAATTGTGCCAGAATCTTGGGGAAAGCTCAGGTGTGCATTTTTAGGAACTTCCCAGGTGTTCCTGACATAAGTCAGGTATGGGGACAACCCACAGCTGCTCCCAGGCCACATGCCTCCTAGACATTTCAGACCAGTAATTATTGATTTCATTTTTAAAGACTCCAGAGAGGCAGAATTTATGATCTGTCTACATGAATGTTTTTTGCAAAAAAAAAAAAAAAAAGAAAAATGGGGAGCTCAGAGTTTCTTGAGCCATAGGCATCCCAGGGAGGTGGGCCATGTCACAGCAGGGCTCTGTGCTGCCTCATGGATGCAGAGCCCGGACCTGGCCTCCAGAGCGCATGCAGGCTTCAGCATTGGGGGGGGGACTGAGGCCAAGGCGGCCCCTGTGGAAGGCCCCTTTGCTCGGCAGCCGGCGGGAGTCAGGTGTTTATGCTTAGAGATCAGTCAGACCCGGGTCTTAGCCAGTGGTCTGGGATGCGACGCTGGCTCTAACTGTTGTTCAGACCTATTGGCAGAATTTCTCCCCTATGCTCACGCTGCGTTCCCTCACTCTTTGTTTAAATAAAGATTTTACTTATTTAGAGAGAGAGGGGAAGGGAGGGAGAAAGAGAAGGAGAGAAACATCAATATGTAGTTGCCTCTCACGTGCCCCCTACCAGGTGGGGTGGGGGGACTTGGCCCGCAACCCAGGCATGTGCCCTGACTGGGAATCGATCTGGCGACCCTTTGGTTTGCAGGCTAGCACTCAATCCACTGAGCCACACTAGCCAGGGCGTGTTCCCTCACTCTTTAAAGGAAGGGGGGCATTGTGGACAACTCTGTTCAGAGCATCTCAGACTCAGTCAATCACAGGCGTGTCTGCACACTTGGTGTGTCAGATGCCTGTTGAGTGTGTGTGCATGTCCATGTGCTTGTGCATGTGCATGTGTGTGTGTGGAGGAAAGAGAGGAGAGTGTGGGCACAGCTGCAGGTGATGGGGCCGGCATTCGGCCACGCAGAGATGTACAACAAACAGCTCCTTGCAGACCAGACGAGGGTGTGAGGATAAAATGACCTCCAGTAAAGCGGACATACAGGGCAAAGTGCCCGCGAGAGGAGGCAGGGCGGCCCCTGGAGTGGCCAGGAGTTGGGAGTCTCCAGTGCTGGAGCTTCTCCCGGGTTGTGACAAGCTCGGCAGAACTGATGACGACCTCGGGTGAAGGGGTGGAACACACCTGTGCTCTGCATTTGTGGGCACAACGACCGTGCCACGGCCTTCGGGTCCTGTGCTTTGGGCTCCATGTAGGAGCATGGGCCCAGACCGGATGGGCAGTGAGGCTGGGTTTCGACAGGGTTTACTTGTAGAAGGCAGACTCGTGACCTCTGGAATGGCCCAGCAGGCAGGGCTTGTCCCTAGGGCCTCTGCTCTGGAAGGAGCGCCTGCTGGTCACCTGCATCCCCTCCGCTGGCCATCCAACCCTCTTGAAAGAGTAGCAGAGAGAAACACTCGAGTGAGCCACATGCAGAGCCCCCCTCCCCGATGTCAGCAGTTTCCTTCCGAAGTCAGAGTTGTTTCTGAGCCTTGTGCCTTCCTCGGGAGTGTGGGGGAACTGAAGTCTCTCTGGGAGGCCCTTCCAGGCAGGAATTTGGGTTTCCTGCCCTCATTGAACTGGTAAGGGAAGGTGATGCAGGGCTCTTGGCGGACGGTCTGCAGGACAAGCTGGCCAGGTGCTCCCTCCTCAGCGTCCCCAGTAGGATGCACTGGGAGGAACGCCAGCCTCAATAACTCTGGAGCAGCACCTCATTTTTGCCTGGCATATCTGCATCCAAAATGTGAGGAAAACACTTTACTTTCTTTCCCCTCGCAGCACCTGCCACTTCTTAAAAGCACCATGAAATAAAAGACATCTGTGCCTGGAAGCGAACCCCAGGGTGCACCTGAGACGTATCTTTTTGTTTTCCTAACCCCCCGGCTTTACAAGTGAAGGGCTGGAGAGGCTGCAGTGGGTGCCCAATGAGCCAGAGCTGTCCCTCTGCAGGGAATGGTGGGGCTCAGGCGTGACTGGGGCTCCTGTGGGGAGGAAGCCGGATGGATTAGTAATGACCCCTCACACCTGCAGGACTTCCTGGGGCCCCTTGGCTGGGTCTTCAGGGAGCCAAACCCTTCGAGCGAAAATGAAAATGCAATTCCAGTAACTGAATGGACTGTGTGTGTGTGTGTGTGTGTGTGTGTGTGTGTGTGTGTGTGTATGTGTGTGTGTTGGGTGGGGTCATGTAGACCCGGTCTGATGAACCTCTAAAGAAAAATGAACTACTTCATATTGTTTTTTCTCTCTTTCTGAGGTGCGGTAGCGAAGGAATGCCCTGTGTGACTCCCCTGGGCTGCGGCAGGTGGGGCTCTTCCCTTGAGGGCAGGGCTGTGTCCACCGCTCTGCCAAGGCCCACCCCTGCCCCTGCCCCTGGGGCAGCACCTTGAAAGGTCCCTGACACTTAGTGGATTCCATTCTCTTGATTTGCAATTAGACTTGGTTCTTCCATTTACTTTCCATGGAGTGTTGTATGGACCAAAGATTTGTGTCCCCCAGATTCTCATGTTGAAGCCCTAGTCCCCAGGGAGATGGTATTAAGAGATGGGGTCTTGCAGAAATGATTTGGTTCAGATGAGATCATGCAGGTAGAGCTCCCCAATCGGGTTAGTGTTCTTGCTGAGAGACACCAGAGAGCCTGCCCCCTCGCCCCTTCCACCACGTGAGGACGCAGGGAGAAGGCCCTGTCTGTGAACCGAGGAGAGGGCCCTCACCAGACACCGAGTCTGCGTGGCAGGGCTCTCAGACTTGCAGCCCCCAGACTGTGAGAAGAATGTCTGCTGCGTATAAGCCCCCTAGTGCGGTGTTCTGCTCTGGCTGCCCGAGCTGACTGAGACATTAGTGAAAATGTCACTTGGAATCCCACCATGGAGGATTCTGTTCAGACCTCTCCAAAGTGGGAAAGCCTGGAGGAAAGTCAGCAAAAAGCAGAATGCATTTTTCTGGACCAGAAACATTTCTGGGTGCCAGAGAAATAGATGAAAGGCATGTGGGATGGAAATATAAAATAAAGTAAAAACCACGTAGGACTAAGTGCCGTTTCCCTGCACATTCTTTATCTTCGCGGGAGGCGCTCCTCACCAGCCTGGGATGCAGCAGGCGCCCAGCATGCGCTCGACTTTCCTCCCTGTTGTTCTGAGAACACAGTTGTGGCCTTTGGTGGGGGGCGTCAGAGGACAAAAACGAACTTTCAGTAACTGCACTGTCTGTGTTTCTGCTGCGGTTTCCTCTGAGCACGAGACCGAGTCTCGGGTGCTCCCGCCATTCATTAGGACCAGACCCCTCAGGACACACGCGCATTTAACAGCAGGGCCTAAATCGGCAAGGCTGCCCTGTGCAGTTTCTGGGAGGGTGTGTATGCATGTGTGTACGGTGTGTGTGCACAACTGTGTGTAATATATATATATATATACACGTAGTATCAGTAACAGACTTTCTTAGCTGCCCACTTTTTATTTCACAGGGAGGCCCTGACCCTGAGACCGACACAGACGACCCCACTGAGCCCCGACTCTGGGACAGCAGCGCCCCGCCCCCTGGTGGCGGGGGTGAAGGGTGCTGTGCGCGCCTGCTGTGGGAAGCTCCCAGAGGGCAGGTCTTCGGAGGGGACTCAGCATCGAACTCTGTGGGCGACGCCAGCTACCCAGGGGAGGTGTCTTTGCCTGGCATCAAGCTTCCTGAAAACACTGAGCAATCAAAGATGCAAAAAAGGCAAACAAAGCAGCTTGGAGGTGCAGCCACTTCATGTAATTCTGGTCCCTTTCCTCCTTCATTCTGTCCTCCAGGCTGGGACAGGGGGTTTCTGACCTATTGAGATGGAGTGGGGAGCGGTGCAATGACATAGATAATTTCAGATTTCTCCCCACTCTGATATTCCAGAGGGATGGCTACACAGAACGGCAGATACCGTCTGTGCCCAGAGTCTCGGGGCCTCGCTGCACCTCGCACCACACACCACATGCGCGGGGTCTGGGCACAGCGTGGGACCCAGCGGAGCAGGGGGCCCCTGAAAATGTAAAAACGCCGTCTCTTACGGTCTGTGGTGATCTCGTAGGGCGAGTTGAGGCGCGCATCTCCGCAGGGGGACGTGCTCACGTACAGGTGGAACAGAGTGTTGTCCCTGAGCCTGTAGCCGCCGTCCTTCAGCCGCACGAATATCGAGCGCTCCGAGTCCTCACGCCGCTTGCTGGGGGTGGAGAGAGGCTGCACTCACTACCGCAGGCTGACCGACCCACAACACGTCCCGATTGGCGGGTGCTTTGGTCCCATTTTGTCATTGTTCCCCAGTTCTTTCCTCTTCACCTTTGCATGGAAACCTCTAGAATAGGTGAAACCACGCGAAATCCTGTCCTGTTTCCTCCCCCAACAATTACACTCGGGCTGGTCTTTCCCGAAGCCCGGATTCACAAGCGCGCCCCGCCGCGCCGGCTCCAGGCTCCGCGGGTTTTGCGCGGCCTCCACGGGCCTCGCGTTTCTGTGTTAACAGGGGGAAAGGAACGCTGGAAGGAGGCAGGACCTGGCTGCTAGCCAAGCGAGGAGCCCGGTGCTTGGACCTGCGTTTCTGCTGGGCGCAGCCAGGACCAGGGGAGCGCGCCAACGCACTGAGCGGCCCTCCAGCCGTGGAGGGCGCGCACGCTGCGCTTGGACTGCTCCCGCAGTCGTCCAGCCCCATCCGCTCCGAGGCAATGAGGCCCCACCAGGCCCTGAGCCGGCAAGGCTGCTCCCCCCAGGCCTCGTTCTCACT